>CATORF010000389.1:1117200-1160200 GCA_951804975.1 Anthophora plumipes
GCATTTTCTGCGATAATATTGGTGAGACTTCAGTCAGAAGTATGCAGAATCATCAAGATCGCTCTTTTCGAGCTACTTAATGCACAAAACACGTTTTCTGGTGTTTTCACCACTCCACAGTACGTTTGACATGCAGAACCGGAGATATCTTGGTTTCGGTCGGGTTTCAAGCTGAGATATGCATTTTCTACTATAATCCTGGTGAGACTTCTGTCAGAATTATGCAGAATCTTCGAGAACGCTCTTTTCGAGCTACTTAATGCGCGAAACACGTTTTCTGGTGTTTTCACCACTCCACGGTACGTTTGATGTGCAGAACCGGAGATATATCGGTTTTCGCCGGGTTTCAAGTTGAGATATGCATTTTCTACGATAATGGTGGTGAGACTTCTGTCAGAAGTATGCAGGATCTTCGAGAACGCTCTTTTCGAGCTACTTAATGCGAGAAACACGTTTTCTGGTGTTTTCACCACTCCACAGTGCGTTTGATATGCAGAACCAGCGATATCTTGGTTTTCGTGGGGTTTCAAGTTGAGATATGCATTTTCTGCGATAATATTGGTGAGACTTCAGTCAGAAGTATGCAGAATCTTCGAGAACGCTCTTTTCGAGCTACTTAATGCGCGAAACACGTTATCTGGTGTTTTCACCACTCCACAGTGCGTTTGATATGCAGAACAGTAGATATCTTGGTTTTCGTGGGGTTTCAAGCTGAGATATGCTTTTTCTGCGATAATCTTGGTGAGACTTCTGTTAGAAGTATGCAGAATCATCGAGATCGCACTTTTCGAGCTATTTATTGCGAGAAACACGTTTTGTGGGGTTTTCACCACTACACAGTGCGTTTGGTATGCTGAACACAGCTATATCTTGGTTTTCGTGGGGTTTCAAGCTGAGATATGCATTTCTTACGATAATTTTGGTGAGACGTCTGTCCGAAGTATGCAGAATCATCGAGATCGCTCGTTTCGAGCTAGTTAGAGCGAGAAACACGTTATCTGGTGATTTCACAACTCCACAGTGCGTTTGATATGCAGAACAGTAGATATCTTGGTTTTCGTGGGGTTTCAAGCTGAGAAATGCATTTTCTGCGATAATCTTGTTGAGACTTATTGTCCGAAGTATGCAGAATCGTCCAGATCGCTCGTTTCTTGCTATTCAATGCGAGAAACACGTTATCTGGTGTTTTCACAACTCCACAGTGCGTTTGATATGCAGAACAGTAGATATCTTGGTCTTCGTGGGGTTTCAAGCTGAGATATGCATTTTCTGCGATAATCTTGGTGAGACTTCGGTTAGAAGTATGCAGAATCATCGAGATCGCACTTTTCGAGCTAATTAATGCGAGAAACACGTTATCTGGCGTTTTCACAACTCCACAGTTGGTTTGATATGCAGAACCGGCGATATTTTGGTTTTCGTCGGGTTTCAAGCTGAGATATGCATTTTCTGCGATAATCTTGGTGAGACTTCTGTCCGAAGTATGCAGAATCATCGAGATCGCTCTTTTCGAGCTATTTAATGCAAGAAACACGTTATCTGGTGTTTTCACCACTCCACAGTGCGTTTGATATGCAGTACCAGCGACATCTTGGTTTTCGTGGGGTTTCAAGCTGAGATATGCATTTTCTGCGATAATCTTGGTGAGACATCAGTCAGAAGTATGCAGAATCTTCGAGAACGCTCTTCTCGAGATACTTAATGCGCGAAACACGTTTTCTGGTGTTTTCACCACTCCACGGTAGGTTTGATGTGCAGAACCGGAGATAACTCGGTTTTCGTCGGGTTTCAAGCTGAGATATGCATTTTCTACGATAATCTTGGTGAGACATCTGTCAGAAGTATGCAGAATCATCTAGATCGCTCTTGTCGAGCTCCTTAATGCACGAAACACGTTTTCTTGTGTTTTCACCACTCCACAGTACGTTTGACATGCAGAACCGGAGATATCTTGGTTTCGGCCGGGTTTCAAGTTGAGATATGTATTTTCTACGATAATCCTGGTGAGACCTCTGTCAGAAGTAGGCAGAATCTTCGAGAATGCTCTTTTCGAGATACTTAATGCGCGAAACACGTTTTCTGGTGTTTTCACCACTCCACGGTACGGTTGATGTGCAGAACCGGAGATAACTCGGTTTTCGTCGGGTTTCAAGTTGAGATATGCATTTTCTGCGATAATCTTGGTGGGTCTTTTGTCAGATTAATGCAGGATCATCTAGATCGCTCTTTTCGAGCTATTTAATGCGAGAAACACGTTATCTGGTGTTTTCACCACTCCACAGTGCGTTTGATATGCAGAACCGGCTACATCTTTGATTTCGTCGGGGTTCAAGTTGAGATATGCATTTTCTACGATAATCTTGGTAAGACTTCTGTCAGAAGTATGCAGAATCATCGTGATCGGCCTTGTCGAGCTATTTAACGCGAGAAACACGTTCTCTGGTTGCTTTCACCACTCCACAGTGCGTTTGATATGCAGAACCGGCAACATCTTGATTTTCGTGAGGTTTCGAGTTGAGATATGCATTTTCTGCGATAATATTGGTGAGACATCAGTCGGAAGTATGCAGAATCATCTAGATCGCTCTTTTCGAGCTACTTAATGCACGAAACACGATTTCTGGTGTTTTCACCACTCCACAGTACGTTTGACATGCAGAACCGGAGATATATTGGTTTCGGCCGGGTTTCAAGCTGTGATATGCATTTTCTACGATAATCCTGGTGAGACTTCTGTCAGAAGTATGCAGAATCTTCGAGAACGCTCTTTTCGAGATACTTAATGCGCGAAACACGTTTTCTGGTGTTTTCACCACTCCACGGTACGTTTGATGTGCAGAACCGGAGAAAACTCGGTTTTCGTCGGTTTTCAAGTTGAGATATGCATTTTCTGCGATAATGTTGGAGAGACTTCTGTCCGAAGTATGCTGAATCATCTAGATCGCTCTTTTCGAGCTATTTAATGCGAGAAACACGTTATCTGGTGTTTTCACCACTCCACAGTGCGTTTGACATGCAGAACCAGCGATATCTTGGTTTTCGTGGGGTTTCAAGCTGAGATATGCATTTCCTGCGATAATGTTGGAGAGACTTCTGTCCGAAGTATGCTGAATCATCTAGATCGCTCTTTTCGAGCTATTTAATGCGAGAAACACGTTATCTGGTGTTTTCACCACTCCACAGTGCGATTGACATGCAGAACCAGCGATATCTTGGTTTTCGTGGGGTTTCAAGCTGAGATATGCATTTTCTGCGATAATATTGGTGAGACTTCAGTCAGAAGTATGCAGAATTATCTGGATCGCTCTTTTCGAGCTACTTAATGCACGAAACACGATTTCTGGTGTTTTCACCACTCCACAGTACGTTTGACATGCAGAACCGGAGATATTTTGGTTTTCGTCGGGTTTCAAGCTGAGATATGCATTTTCTGCGATAATCTTGGTGAGACTTCTGTCCGAAGTATGCAGAATCATCGAGATCGCTCTTTTCGAGCTATTTAATGCAAGAAACACGTTATCTGGTGTTTTCACCACTCCACAGTGCGTTTGATATGCAGTACCAGCGACATCTAGGTTTTCGTGGGGTTTCAAGCTGAGATATGCATTTTCTGCGATAATCTTGGTGAGACATCAGTCAGAAGTATGCAGAATCTTCGAGAACGCTCCTCTCGAGATACTTAATGCGCGAAACACGTTTTCTGGTGTTTTCACCACTCCACGGTAGGTTTGATGTGCAGAACCGGAGATAACTCGGTTTTCGTCGGGTTTCAAGTTGAGATATGCATTTTCTGCGATAATCTTGGTGGGTCCTTTGTCAGATGAATGCAGGATCATCTAGATCGCTCTTTTCGAGCTATTTAATGCGAGAAACACGTTATCTGGTGTTTTCACCACTCCGCAGTGCGTTTGATATGCAGAACCAGCGATATCTTGGTTTTCGTGACATTTCAAGCTGAGATATGCATTTCCTGCGATAATCTTGGTGACACTTCTGTCCGATGTATGCTGAATCACCGAGATCGCTCGTTTCGAGCTATTTAATGCGAGAAACACGTTATCTGGTGTTTTCACCACTCCACAGTACGTTTGACATGCAGAACCGGAGATATCTTGGTTTCGGCCGGGTTTCAAGTTGAGATATGCATTTTCTACGATAATCCTGGTGAGACTTCTGTCAGAAGTAGGCAGAATCTTCGAGAACGCTCTTTTCGAGATACTTAATGCGCGAAACACGTTTTCTGGTGTTTTCACCACTCCACGGTACGTTTGATGTGCAGAACCGGAGAAAACTCGGTTTTCGTCGGTTTTCAAGTTGAGATATGCATTTTCTGCGATAATCTTGGTGGGACTTTTGTCAGAAGTATGCAGAATCATCTAGATCGCTCTTTTCGAGCTATTTAATGCGAGAAACACGTTATCTGGTGTTTTCACCACTCCACAGTGCGTTTGATATGCAGAACCGGCAACATCGTTGATTTCGTCGGGGTTCAAGCTGAGATATGCATTTTCTGCGATCATCTTGTTGAAACTTCTGTCCGAAGTATGCAAAATCATCGAGATCGCTCGTTTCGAGCTACTGAATGCGACAAACACGTTATCTGGTGTTTTCAATACTCCACAGAGGGTTGGATATGCAGAACCGGAGATATTTTGGTTTTCGTCGGGTTTCAAGCTGAGATATGCATTTTCTACGATAAGCTTGGTAAAACATCTGTCCGAAGTATGCAGAAACATCGAGAGCGCTCTTTTCAAGCTACTTAATGCGAGAAACACGTTTTCTGGGGGTTTCACCACTCCACAGTTCGTTGGATATGCAGAACAGTAGATGTCTTGGTTTTCGTGCGGTTTCAGGCTGAGATATGCATTTTCTACGATAATCTTGGTGAAACATCTGTCCGAAGTATGCAGAAACATCGAGAGCGCTCTTTTCGAGCTATTTAATGCGAGAAACTCGTTTTCTGGGGTTTTCACCACTCCACAGTTCGTTGGATATGCAGAACCGGAGATATCTTGGTTTTCGTTTGGTTTCAAGCTGAGATATGCATTTCCTGCGATAATCTTGGAGAGACTTCTGTCCGAAGTATGCTAAATCATCTAGATCGCTCTTTTCGAGCTACTTAATGCACGAAACACGTTTTCTGGTGTGTTCACCACTCCACAGTACGTTTGACATGCAGAACCGGAGATATCTTGATTTCGGTCGGGTTTCAAGCTGAGATATGCATTTTCTACGATAATCCTGGTGAGACTTCTGTCAGAATTATGCAGAATCTTCGAAAACGCTCTTTTCGAGCTCCTTAATGCGCGAAACACGTTTTCTGGTGTTTTCACCACTCCACGGTACGTTTGATGTGCAGAACCGGAGATATATCGGTTTTCGTCGGGTTTCAAGTTGAGATATGCATTTTCTACGATAATCTTGGTGAGACTTCTGTCAGAAGTATGCAGGATCTTCGAGAACGCTCTTTTCGTGCTACTTAATGCGAGAAACACGTTTTCTGGTGCTTTCACCACACCACAGTGCGTTTGATATGCAGAACCAGCGATATCTTGGTTTTCGTGGGGTTTCAAGGTGAGATATGCATTTTCTGCGATACTATTGGTGAGACTTCAGTCAGAAGTATGCAGAATCATCTAGATCGCTCTTTTCGAGCTACTTAATGCACGAAACACGTATTCTGGTGTTTTCACCACTCCACAGTGCGTTTGATACGCAGAACAGTAGATATCTTGGTTTTCGTGGGGTTTCAAGCTGAGATATACATTTTCTGCGATAATCTTGGTGAGACTTCTGTTAGAAGTATGCAGAATCATCGAGATCGCACTTTTCGAGCTATTTAATGCGAGAAACACGTTTTCTGGTGTTTTCACTACTCCACAGTGCGTTTGATATGCTGAACACAGCTATATCTTGGTTTTCGTGGGGTTTCAAGCTGAGATATGCATTTTTTACGATAATTTTGGTGAGACGTCTGTCCGAAGTATGCAGAATCATCGAGATCGCTCGTTTCGAGCTATTTAATGCGAGAAACACGTTATCTGGTGTTTTCACCACTTCACAGTGCGTTTGATATGCAGAACAGGCGACATCTTTGATTTCGTCGGGGTTCAAGTTGAGATATGCATTTTCTACGATAATCTTGGTGAGACTTCTGTCAGAAGTATGCAGAATCATCGTGATCGGCCATTTCGAGCTATTTAACGCGAGAAACACGTTCTCTGGTTGTTTTCACCACTCCACAGTGCGTTTGATATGCAGAACCGGCAACATCTTGATTTTCGTGAGGTTTCGAGCTGAGATATGCATTTTCTGCGATAATATTGGTGAGACATCAGTCAGAAGTATGCAGAATCATCTAGATCGCTCTTTTCGAGCTACTTAATGCACGAAACACGTTTTCTTGTGTTTTCACCACTCCACAGTACGTTTGACATGCAGAACCGGAGATATCTTGGTTTCGGCCGGGTTTCAAGCTGTGATATGCATTTTCTACGATAATCCTGGTGAGACTTCTGTCAGAAGTATGCAGAATCTTCGAGAACGCTCTTTTCGAGATACTTAATGCGCGAAACACGTTTTCTGGTGTTTTCACCACTCCACGGTACGTTTGATGTGCAGAACCGGTGAAAACTCGGTTTTCGTCGGTTTTCAAGTTGAGATATGCATTTTCTGCGATAATCTTGTTGAGACTTCTGTCCGAAGTATGCAGAATCGTCCAGATCGCTCGTTTCGAGCTATTCAATGCGAGAAACACGTTATCTGGTGTTTTCACCACTCCACAGTGCGTTTGATATGCAGAACAGTAGATATCTTGGTCTTCGTGGGGTTCCAAGCTGAGATATGCATTTTCTGCGATAATCTTGGTGAGACTTCGGTTAGAAGTATGCAGAATCATCGAGATCGCACTTTTCGAGCTAATTAATGCGAGAAACACGTTATCTGGCGTTTTCACAACTCCACAGTTGGTTTGATATGCAGAACCGGCGATATTTTGGTTTTCGTCGGGTTTCAAGCTGAGATATGCATTTTCTGCGATAATCTTGGTGAGACTTCTGTCCGAAGTATGCAGAATCATCGAGATCGCTCTTTTCGAGCTATTTAATGCAAGAAACACGTTATCTGGTGTTTCCACCACTCCACAGTGCGTTTGATATGCAGTACCAGCGACATCTTGGTTTTCGTGGGGTTTCAAGCTGAGATATGCATTTTCTGCGATAATCTTGGTGAGACATCAGTCAGAAGTATGCAGAATCTTCGAGAACGCTCTTCTCGAGATACTTAATGCGCGAAACACGTTTTCTGGTGTTTTCACCACTCCACGGTACGGTTGATGTGCAGAACCGGAGATAACTCGGTTTTCGTCGGGTTTCAAGTTGAGATATGCATTTTCTGCGATAATCTTGGTGGGTCTTTTGTCAGATGAATGCAGGATCATCTAGATCGCTCTTTTCGAGCTATTTAATGCGAGAAACACGTTATCTGGTGTTTTCACCACTCCACAGTGCGTTTGACATGCAGAACCGGAGATATCTTGGTTTCGGACGGGTTTCAAGTTGAGATATGCATTTTCTACGATAATCCTGGTGAGACTTCTGTCAGAAGTAGGCAGAATCTTCGAGAACGCTCTTTTCGAGATACTTAATGCGCGAAACACGTTTTCTGGTGTTTTCACCACTCCACGGTACGGTTGATGTGCAGAACCGGAGATAACTCGGTTTTCGTCGGGTTTCAAGTTGAGATATGCATTTTCTGCGATAATCTTGGTGGGTCTTTTGTCAGATGAATGCAGGATCATCTAGATCGCTCTTTTCGAGCTATTTAATGCGAGAAACACGTTATCTGGTGTTTTCACCACTCCACAGTGCGTTTGATATGCAGAACCGGCTACATCTTTGATTTCGTCGGGGTTCAAGTTGAGATATGCATTTTCTACGATAATCTTGGTAAGACTTCTGTCAGAATTATGCAGAATCATCGTGATCGGCCTTGTCGAGCTATTTAACGCGAGAAACACGTTCTCTGGTTGCTTTCACCACTCCACAGTGCGTTTGATATGCAGAACCGGCAACATCTTGATTTTCGTGAGGTTTCGAGTCGAGATATGCATTTTCTGCGATAATATTGGTGAGACATCTGTCAGAAGTATGCAGAATCATCTAGATCGCTCTTTTCGAGCTACTTAATGCACGAAACACGTTTTCTGGTGTTTTCACCACTCCACAGTACGTTTGACATGCAGAACCGGAGATATCTTGGTTTCGGTCGGGTTTCAAGCTGAGATATGCATTTTCTACGATAATCCTGGTGAGACTTCTGTCAGAATTATGCAGAATCTTCGAGAACGCTCTTTTCGAGCTACTTAATGCGCGAAACACGTTTTCTGGTGTTTTCACCACTCCACGGTACGTTTGATGTGCAGAACCGGAGATATATCGTTTTTCGTCGGATTTCAAGTTGAGATATGCATTTCCTGCGAGAATGTTGGAGAGACTTCTGTCCGAAGTACGCTGAATCATCTAGATCGCTCTTTTCGAGCTATTTAATGCGAGAAACACGTTATCTGGTGTTTTCACCACTCCACAGTGCGTTTGACATGCAGAACCAGCGATATCTTGGTTTTCGTGGGGTTTCAAGCTGAGATATGCATTTTCTGCGATAATATTGGTGAGACTTCAGTCAGAAGTATGCAGAATTATCTAGATCGCTCTTTTCGAGCTACTTAATGCACGAAACACGTTTTCTGGTGTTTTCACCACTCCACAGTACGTTTGACATGCAGTACCGGCGATATTTTGGTTTTCGGTCGGGTTTCAAGCTGAGATATGCATTTTCTACGATAATCCTGGTGAGACTTCTGTCAGAAGTATGCAGAATTATCTAGATCGCTCTTTTCGAGCTACTTAATGCACGAAACACGTTTTCTGGTGTTTTCACCACTCCACAGTACGTTTGACATGCAGTACCGGCGATATTTTGGTTTTCGGTCGGGTTTCAAGCTGAGATATGCATTTTCTACGATAATCCTGGTGAGACTTCTGTCCGAAGTATGCAGAATCATCGAGATCGCTCGTTTCGAGCTATTTAATGCGAGAAACACGTTATCTGGTGTTTTCACCACTCCGCAGTGCGTTTGATATGCAGAACCAGCGATATCTTGGTTTTCGTGACATTTCAAGCTGAGATATGCATTTCCTGCGATAATCTTGGTGACACTTCTGTCCGATGTATGCTGAATCACCGAGATCGCTCGTTTCGAGCTATTTAATGCGAGAAACACGTTATCTGGTGTTTTCACCACTCCACAGTGCGTTGGATATGCAGAACTGGAGATGTTTTGGTTTTCGTCGGGTTTCAAGCTGAGATATGCATTTTCTACGATAAGCTTGGTGAAACATCTGTCCGAAGTATGGAGATAGATCGAGAGCGCTCTTTTCGAGCTATTTATTGCGAGAAACACGTTCTCTGGTGTTTTCACCACTCCACAGTGCGTTGGATATGCAGAACCGGAGATATTTTGGTTTTCGTCGGGTTTCAAGCTGAGATATGCATTTTCTACGATAATCTTGGTGAAACATCTGTCCGAAGTATGCAGAAACATCGAGAGCGCTCTTCTCGAGCTATTTAATGCGAGAAACACGTTGTCTGGTGTTCTCACCACTCCACAGTGCGTTTGATATGCAGAACAGTAGATATCTTGGTTTTCGTGGGGTTTCAAGCTGAGATATGCATTTTCTGCGATAATCTTGTTGAGACTTCTGTCCGAAGTATGCAGAAACATCGAAAGCGCTCTTTTCGAGCTATTTATTGCGAGAAACATGTTATCTGGTGTTTTCACCACTCCACAGTGCGTTTGATATGCAGAACCGGCGACATCTTTGATTTCGTCGGGGTTCAAGTTGAGATATGCATTTTCTACGATAATCTTGGTGAGACTTCTGTCAGAAGTATGCAGAATCATCGTGATCGGCCATTTCGAGCTATTTAACGCGAGAAACAAGTTCTCTGGTTGTTTTCACCACTCCACAGTGCGTTTGATATGCAGAACCGGCAACATCTTGATTTTCGTGAGGTTTCGAGCTGAGATATGCATTTTCTGCGATAATATTGGTGAGACATCAGTCAGAAGTATGCAGAATCATCTAGATCGCTCTTTTCGAGCTACTTAATGCACGAAACACGTTTTCTTGTGTTTTCACCACTCCACAGTACGTTTGACATGCAGAACCGGAGATGTCTTGGTTTCGGCCGGGTTTCAAGCTGTGATATGCATTTTCTACGATAATCCTGGTGAGACTTCTGTCAGAAGTATGCAGAATCTTCGAGAACGCTCTTTTCGAGATACTTAATGCGCGAAACACGTTTTCTGGTGTTTTTACCACTCCACGGTACGTTTGATGTGCAGAACCGGAGAAAACTCGGTTTTCGTCGGTTTTCAAGTTGAGATATGCATTTTCTGCGATAATCTTGGTGGGACTTTTGTCAGGAGTATGCAGAATCATCTAGATCGCTCTTTTCGAGCTATTTAATGCGAGAAACACGTTATCTGGTGTTTTCACCACTCCACAGTGCGTTTGATATGCAGAACCGGCAACATCGTTGATTTCGTCGGGGATCAAGCTGAGATATGCATTTTCTGCGATCATCTTGTTGAAACTTCTGTACGAAGTATGCAAAATCTACGAGATCGCTCGTTTCGAGCTACTGAATGCGACAAACACGTTATCTGGTGTTTTCAATACTCCACAGTGCGTTGGATATGCAGAACCGGAGATATTTTGGTTTTCGTCGGGTTTCAAGCTGAGATATGCATTTTCTACGATAAGCTTGGTAAAACATCTGTCCGAAGTATGCAGAAACATCGAGAGCACTCTTTTCAAGCTATTTAATGCGAGAAACACGTTTTCTGGGGGTTTCACCACTCCACAGTTCGTTGGATATGCAGAACAGTAGATGTCTTGGTTTTCGTGCGGTTTCAAGCTGAGATATGCATTTTCTACGATAATCTTGGTGAAACATCTGTCCGAAGTATGCAGAAACATCGAGAGCGCTCTTTTCGAGCTATTTAATGCGAGAAACTCGTTTTCTGGGGTTTTCACCACTCCACAGTTCGTTGGATATGCAGAACCGGAGATATCTTGGTTTTCGTTTGGTTTCAAGCTGAGATATGCATTTCCTGCGATAATCTTGGAGAGACTTCTGTCCGAAGTATGCTAAATCATCTAGATCGCTCTTTTCGAGCTACTTAATGCACGAAACACGTTTTCTGGTGTGTTCACCACTCCACAGTACGTTTGACATGCAGAACCGGAGATATCTTGATTTCGGTCGGGTTTCAAGCTGAGATATGCATTTTCTACGATAATCCTGGTGAGACTTCTGTCAGAATTATGCAGAATCTTCGAAAACGCTCTTTTCGAGCTCCTTAATGCGCGAAACACGTTTTCTGGTGTTTTCACCACTCCACGGTACGTTTGATGTGCAGAACCGGAGATATATCGGTTTTCGTCGGGTTTCAAGTTGAGATATGCATTTTCTACGATAATCTTGGTGAGACTTCTGTCAGAAGTATGCAGGATCTTCGAGAACGCTCTTTTCGTGCTACTTAATGCGAGAAACACGTTTTCTGGTGCTTTCACCACACCACAGTGCGTTTGATATGCAGCACCAGCGATATCTTGGTTTTCGTGGGGTTTCAAGGTGAGATATGCATTTTCTGCGATAATATTGGTGAGACTTCAGTCCGAAGTATGCAGAATCATCTAGATCGCTCTTTTCGAGCTACTTAATGCACGAAACACGTATTCTGGTGTTTTCACCACTCCACAGTGCGTTTGATACGCAGAACAGTAGATATCTTGGTTTTCGTGGGGTTTCAAGCTGAGATATACATTTTCTGCGATAATCTTGGTGAGACTTCTGTTAGAAGTATGCAGAATCATCGAGATCGCACTTTTCGAGCTATTTAATGCGAGAAGCACGTTTTCTGGTGTTTTCACTACTCCACAGTGCGTTTGATATGCTGAACACAGCTATATCTTGGTTTTCGTGGGGTTTCAAGCTGAGATATGCATTTTTTACGATAATTTTGGTGAGACGTCTGTCCGAAGTATGCAGAATCATCTAGATCGCTCTTTTCGAGCTACTTAATGCGAGAAACACGTTTTCTGGTGCTTTCACCACACCACAGTGCGTTTGATATGCAGAACCAGCGATATCTTGGTTTTCGTGGGGTTTCAAGGTGAGATATGCATTTTCTGCGATAATATTGGTGAGACTTCAGTCAGAAGTATGCAGAATCATCTAGATCGCTCTTTTCGAGCTACTTAATGCACGAAACACGTATTCTGGTGTTTTCACCACTCCACAGTGCGTTTGATACGCAGAACAGTAGATATCTTGGTTTTCGTGGGGTTTCAAGCTGAGATATACATTTTCTGCGATAATCTTGGTGAGACTTCTGTTAGAAGTATGCAGAATCATCGAGATCGCACTTTTCGAGCTATTTAATGCGAGAAACACGTTTTCTGGTGTTTTCACTACTCCACAGTGCGTTTGATATGCTGAACACAGCTATATCTTGGTTTTCGTGGGGTTTCAAGCTGAGATATGCATTTTTTACGATAATTTTGGTGAGTCGTCTGTCCGAAGTATGCAGAATCATCGAGATCGCTCGTTTCGAGCTATTTAATGCGAGAAACACGTTATTTGGTGTTTTCACCACTTCACAGTGCGTTTGATATGCAGAACAGGCGATATCTTGGTTTTCGTGGGGTTTCAAGCTGAGATATGCATTTTCTTCGATAATCTTGGTGAGACTTCTGTCCGAAGTATGCTGTATCATCGAGATCGCTCTTTTCGAGCTAGTTAGTGCGAGAAACACGTTATCTGGTGTTTTCACCACTCCACAGTGCGTTTGATATGCAGAACCAGCGATATCTTGGTTTTCGTGGGGTTTCAAGGTGAGATATGCATTTTCTGCGATAATATTGGTGAGACTTCAGTCCGAAGTATGCAGAATCATCTAGATCGCTCTTTTCGAGCTACTTAATGCACGAAACACGTATTCTGGTGTTTTCACCACTCCACAGTGCGTTTGATACGCAGAACAGTAGATATCTTGGTTTTCGTGGGGTTTCAAGCTGAGATATACATTTTCTGCGATAATCTTGGTGAGACTTCTGTTAGAAGTATGCAGAATCATCGAGATCGCACTTTTCGAGCTATTTAATGCGAGAAGCACGTTTTCTGGTGTTTTCACTACTCCACAGTGCGTTTGATATGCTGAACACAGCTATATCTTGGTTTTCGTGGGGTTTCAAGCTGAGATATGCATTTTTTACGATAATTTTGGTGAGACGTCTGTCCGAAGTATGCAGAATCATCTAGATCGCTCTTTTCGAGCTACTTAATGCACGAAACACGTTTTCTGGTGTGTTCACCACTCCACAGTACGTTTGACATGCAGAACCGGAGATATCTTGATTTCGGTCGGGTTTCAAGCTGAGATATGCATTTTCTACGATAATCCTGGTGAGACTTCTGTCAGAATTATGCAGAATCTTCGAAAACGCTCTTTTCGAGCTCCTTAATGCGCGAAACACGTTTTCTGGTGTTTTCACCACTCCACGGTACGTTTGATGTGCAGAACCGGAGATATATCGGTTTTCGTCGGGTTTCAAGTTGAGATATGCATTTTCTACGATAATCTTGGTGAGACTTCTGTCAGAAGTATGCAGGATCTTCGAGAACGCTCTTTTCGAGCTACTTAATGCGAGAAACTCGTTTTCTGGTGCTTTCACCACACCACAGTGCGTTTGATATGCAGAACCAGCGATATCTTGGTTTTCGTGGGGTTTCAAGGTGAGATATGCATTTTCTGCGATAATATTGGTGAGACTTCAGTCAGAAGTATGCAGAATCATCTAGATCGCTCTTTTCGAGCTACTTAATGCACGAAACACGTATTCTGGTGTTTTCACCACTCCACAGTGCGTTTGATACGCAGAACAGTAGATATCTTGGTTTTCGTGGGGTTTCAAGCTGAGATATACATTTTCTGCGATAATCTTGGTGAGACTTCTGTTAGAAGTATGCAGAATCATCGAGATCGCACTTTTCGAGCTATTTAATGCGAGAAACACGTTTTCTGGTGTTTTCACTACTCCACAGTGCGTTTGATATGCTGAACACAGCTATATCTTGGTTTTCGTGGGGTTTCAAGCTGAGATATGCATTTTTTACGATAATTTTGGTGAGACGTCTGTCCGAAGTATGCAGAATCATCGAGATCGCTCGTTTCGAGCTATTTAATGCGAGAAACACGTTATCTGGTGTTTTCACCACTTCACAGTGCGTTTGATATGCAGAACAGGCGATATCTTGGTTTTCGTGGGGTTTCAAGCTGAGATATGCATTTTCTTCGATAATCTTGGTGAGACTTCTGTCCGAAGTATGCTGTATCATCGAGATCGCTCTTTTCGAGCTAGTTAGTGCGAGAAACACGTTATCTGGTGTTTTCACCACTCCACAGTGCGTTTGATATGCAGAACAGTAGATATCTTGGTTTTCGTGGGGTTTCAAGCTGAGATATGCATTTTCTGCGATAATCTTGTTGAGACTTCTGTCCGAAGTATGCAGAATCGTCCAGATCGCTCGTTTCGAGCTATTCAATGCGAGAAACACGTTATCTGGTTTTTTCACCACTCCACAGTGCGTTTGATATGCAGAACAGTAGATATCTTGGTTTTCGTGGGGTTTCAAGCTGAGATATGCATTTTCTGCGATAATCTTGGTGAGACTTCTGTTAGAAGTATGCAGAATCATCGAGATCGCACTTTTCGAGCTAATTAATGCGAGAAACACGTTATCTGGTGTTTTCACCACTCCACAGTTGGTTTGATATGCAGAACCGGCGATATTTTGGTTTTCGTCGGGTTTCAAGCTGAGATATGCATTTTCTACGATAAGCTTGGTGAAACATCTGTCCGAAATATGCAGAAACATCGAGAGCGGTCTTTTCGAGCTATTTAATGCGAGAAACACGTTATCTGGTGTCTTCACCACTCCACAGTGCGTTTGATATGCAGAACAGTAGATATCTTGGTTTTCGTAGGGTTTCAAGCTGAGATATGCATTTTCTGCGATAATCTTGTTGAGACTTCTGTCCGAAGTATGCAGAATCATCGAGATCGCTCTTTTCGAGCTAGTTAATGCGTGAAAAACCTTATCCGGTGTTTTCACCACTCCACAGTGCGTTTGATATGCAGAACCAGCGATATCTTGGCTTTCGTGGGGTTTCAAGCTGAGATATGCATTTTTTACGATAATCTTGGTGAGACTTCTGTCCGAAGTATGCTTAATCATCGAGATCGCTCGTTTCGAGCTATTTAATGCGAGAAACACGTTATCTGGTGTTTTCACCACTCCACAGTGCGTTTGATATGCAGAACAGGCGATATCTTGGTTTTCGTGGGGTTTCAAGCTGAGATATGCATTTTCTGCGATAATCTTGGTGAGACTTCTGTCCGAAGTATGCTGTATCATCGAGATCGCTCTTTTCGAGCTAGTTAGTGCGAGAAACACATTATCTGGTGTTTTCACCACTCCACAGTGCGTTTGATATGCAGAACAGTAGATATCTTGGTTTTCGTGGGGTTTCAAGCTGAGATATGCATTTTCTGCGATAATCTTGTTGAGACTTCTGTCCGAAGTATGCAGAATCGTCCAGATCGCTCGTTTCGAGCTATTTAATGCAAGAAACACGTTATCTGGTGTTTTCACCACTCCACAGTGCGTTTGATATGCAGTACCAGCGACATCTTGGTTTTCGTGGGGTTTCAAGGTGAGATATGCATTTTCTGCGATAATATTGGTGAGACTTCAGTCAGAAGTATGCAGAATCATCTAGATCGCTCTTTTCGAGCTACTTAATGCACGAAACACGTATTCTGGTGTTTTCACCACTCCACAGTGCGTTTGATACGCAGAACAGTAGATATCTTGGTTTTCGTGGGGTTTCAAGCTGAGATATACATTTTCTGCGATAATCTTGGTGAGACTTCTGTCCGAAGTATGCAGAATCATCGAGATCGCTCGTTTCGAGCTATTTAATGCGAGAAACACGTTATCTGGTGTTTTCACCACTCCAGAGTGCGTTGGATATGCAGAACCGGAGATATTTTGGTTTTCGTCGGGTTTCAAGCTGAGATATGCATTTTCTACGATAAGCTTGGTGAAACATCTGTCCGAAGTATGCAGAAACATCGAGAGCGCTCTTTTCGAGCTATTTAATGCGAGAAACACGTTATCAGGTGTCTTCACCACTCCACAGTGCGTTTGATATGCAGAACAGTAGATATCTTGGTTTTCGTAGGGTTTCAAGCTGAGATATGCATTTTCTGCGATAATCTTGTTGAGACTTCTGTCCGAAGTATGCAGAATCATCGAGATCGCTCTTTTCGAGCTAGTTAATGCGTGAAAAAACTTATCCGGTGTTTTCACCACTCCACAGTGCGTTTGATATGCAGAACCAGCGATATCTTGGCTTGCGTGGGGTTTCAAGCTGAGATATGCATTTTTTACGATAATCTTGGTGAGACTTCTGTCCGAAGTATGCTTAATCATCGAGATCGCTCGTTTCGAGCTATTTAATGCGAGAAACACGTTATCCGGTGTTTTCACCACTCCACAGTGCGTTTGATATGCAGAACCAGCGATATCTTGGCTTTCGTGGGGTTACAAGCTGAGATATGCATTTTCTGCGATAATCTTGGTGAGACTTCTGTTAGAAGTATGAAGAAACATCGAGATCGCACTTTTCGAGCTATTTAATGCGAGAAACACGTTATCTGGTGTTTTCACCACTCCACAGTGCGTTTGATATGCAGAACCGGCGATATCTTGGTTTTCGTGGGGTTTCAAGCTGAGATATGCATTTTCTACGATAATCGTGGTGAGACTTCTGTCCGAAGTATGAAGAATTATCGAGATCGCTCTATTCGAGCTATTTAATGCGAGGAACACGTTTTCTGGGGTTTTCACCACTCCACAGTTCGTTGGATATGCAGAACAGTAGATATCTTGGTTTTCGTGGGGTTTCAAGCAGAGATATGCATTTTCTGCGATAATCTTGGTGAGACTTCTGTTAGAAGTATGCAGAATCATCGAGATCGCACTTTTCGAGCTATTTAATGCGAGAAACACGTTATCTGGTGTTTTCACCACTCCACAGTTGGTTTGATATGCAGAACCGGCGATATTTTGGTTTTCGTCGGGTTTCAAGCTGAGATATGCATTTTCTACGATAATCTTGGTGAAACATCTGTCCGAAGTATGCAGAAACATCGAGAGCGCACTTTTCGAGCTATTTAATGCGAGAAACTCGTTTTCTGGGGTTTGCAACACTCCACAGTTCGTTGGATATGCAGAATCGGAGATATCTTGGTTTTCGTGGGGTTTCAAGCTGAGATATGCATTTCCTGCGATAATCTTGGTGAGACTTCTGTCCGAAGTATGCAGAATCATCTAGATCGCTATTTCGAGCTATTTAATGCGAGAAACACGTTATCTGGTGTTTTCACCACTCCGCAGTGCGTTTGATATGCAGAACCAGCGATATCTTGGTTTTCGTGGGGTTTCAAGCAGAGATATGCATTTTCTGCGATAATCTTTGTGAGACTTCTGTTAGAAGTATGCAGAATCATCGAGATCGCACTTGTCGAGCTATTTATTGCGATAAACACGTTTTCTGGGGTTTTCACCACTCCACAGTTGGTTTGATATGCAGAACCGGCGATATTTTGGTTTTCGTCGGGTTTCAAGCTGAGATATGCATTTTCTACGATAATCTTGATGAAACTTCTGTCAGAAGTATGCAGAATCTTCGAGATCGCTCTTTTCGAGCTAGTTAGTTCGAGAAACACGTTATCTGGTGTTTTCACCACTCCACAGTGCGTTTGATAAGCAGAACCAGCGATATCTGGGTTTTCGTGGGGTTTCAAGCTGAGATATGCTTTTTTTACGATAATCTTGATGAGACTTCTGTCCGAAGTATGCAGAATCATCGAGATCGCTCGTTTCGAGCTATTCAATGCGATAAACACGTTATCTGGTGTTTTCACCACTCCACAGTGCGTTTGATATGCAGAACCAGCGATATCATGGTTTTCGTGGGGTTTCAAGCAGAGATATGCATTTTCTGCGATAACCTTTGTGAGACTTCTGTCCGAAGTATGCTGAATCATCGAGATCGCTCTCTTCCAGATAGTTAGTGCGAGAAACACGTTATCTGGTGTATTCACCACTCCACAGTGCGTTTGATATGCAGAACAGTAGATATCTTTGTTTTCGTGGGGTTTCAAGCTGAGATATGCATTTTCTGCGATAATCTTGTTGAGACTTCTGTCCGAAGTATGCAGAATCATCGAGATCGCTCGTTTCGAGCTATTTAATGCGAGAAACACGTTATCTGGTGTTTTCACCACTCCACAGTGCGTTGGATATGCAGAACCGGAGATATTTTGGTTTTCGTCGGGTTTCAAGCTGAGATATGCATTTTCTACGATAAGCTTGGTGAGACTTCTGTCCGAAGTATGCTGAAACTTCGAGATCGCTCTTTTCGAGCTAGTTAATGCGAGAAAAACCTTATCCGGTGTTTTCACCACTCCACAGTGCGTTTGATGTGCAAAACAGTAGATATCTTGGTTTTCGTGGGGTTTCAAGCTGAGATATGCATTTTCTGCGATAATCTTGTTGAGCCTTCTGTGCGAAGTATGCAGAATCATCGAGATCGCTCGTATCGAGATATTTAATGCGAGAAACACGTTATCTGGTGCTTTCACCACTCCACAGTGCGTTGGATATGCAGAACCGGAGATATCTTGGTTTTCGTTGAGTTTCAAGTTGAGATATGCATTTTCTACGATAATCGTGGTGAGACTTCTATCAGAAGTATGCAGGATCTTCGAGAATGCTCTTTTCGAGCTACTTAATGCACGAAACACGTTTTCTGGTGCTTTCACCACTCCACAGTACGTTTGACATGCAGAACCGGAGATATCTTGGTTTCGGTCGGGTTGCAAGCTGAGATATGCATTTTCTACGATTATCCTGGTGGACTTCTGTCCGAAGTATGCAGAATCATCGAGATCGCTCGTTTCGAGCTAGTTAGTGCGAGAAACACGTTATCTGGTGTTTTCACCACTCCACAGTGTGTTTGATATGCAGAACAGTAGTTATCTTGGTTTTCGTGGGGTTTCAAGCTGAGATATGCATTTTCGGCGATAATCATGTTGAGACTTCTGTCCGAAGTATGCAGAATCGTCCAGATCGCTCGTTTCGAGCTATTCAATGCGAGAAACACGTTATCTGGTGGTTTCACCACTCCACAGTGCGTTTGATATGCAGAGCAGTAGATATCTTGGTTTTCGTGGGGTTTCAAGCTGAGATATGCATTTTCTGCGATAATCTTGGTGAGACTTCTGTTAGAAGTATGCAGAATCATCGAGATCGCACTTTTCGAGCTAATGAATGCGAGAAACACGTTATCTGGTGTTTTTACCACTCCACAGTTGGTTTGATATGCAGAACCGGCGATATTTTGGTTTTCGTCGGGTTTCAAGCTGAGATATGCATTTTCTGCGATAATCTTGGTGAGCCTTCTGTCCGAAGTATGCAGAATCATCGAGATCGCTCTTTTCGAGCTATTTAATGCAAGAAACACGTTATCTGGTGTTTTCACCACTCCACAGTGCGTTTGATATGCAGTACCAGCGACATCTTGGTTTTCGTGGGGTTTCAAGCTGAGATATGCATTTTCTGCGATAATCTTGGTGAGACTTCTGTCCGAAGTATGCAGAATCATCGAGATCGCTCGTTTCGAGCTATTTAATGCGAGAAACACGTTATCTGGTGTTTTCACCACTCCACAGTGCGTTTGATATGCAGAACAGTAGATATCTTGGTTTTCGTGGGGTTTCAAGCTGAGATATGCATTTGCTGCGATAATCTTGGTGAGACTTCTGTTAGAAGTATGCAGAATCATCGAGATCGCACTTTTCGAGCTAATTAATGCGAGAAACACGTTATCTGGTGTTTTTACCACTCCACAGTTGGTTTGATATGCAGAACCGGAGATATCTTGGTTTCGGTCGGGTTTCAAGCTGAGATATGCATTTTCTACGATAATCCTGGTGGACTTCTGTCAGAAGTATGCAGAATCTTCGAGAACGCTCTTTTCGAGCTACTTAATGCGCGAAACACGTTATCTGGTGTTTTCACCACTCCACAGTGCGTTTGATATGCAGAACAGTAGATATCTTGGTTTTCGTGGGGTTTCAAGCTGAGAAATGCTTTTTGTGCGATAATCTTGGTGAGACTTCTGTTAGAAGTATGCAGAATCATCGAGATCGCACTTTTCGAGCTATTTATTGCGAGAAACACGTTTTCTGGGGTTTTCACCACTACACAGTGCGTTTGATATGCTGAACACAGCTATATCTTGGTTTTCGTGGGGTTTCAAGCTGAGATATGCATTTTTTACGATAATCTTGGTGAGACTTCTGTCCGATGTATGCTGAATCATCGAGATCGCTCTTTTCGAGCTAGTTAGTGCGAGAAACACGTTATCTGGTGTTTTCACCACTCCACAGTGCGTTTGATATGCAGAACAGTAGATATCTGGGTTTTCGTGGGGTTACAAGCTGAGATATGCATTTTCTGCGATAATCTTGTCGAGACTTCTGTCCGAAGTATGCAGAATCATCGAGATCGCTCGTTTCGAGCTATTTAATGCGAGAAACACGTTATCTGTTGTTTTCACCACTCCACAGTGCGTTGGATATGCAGAACCGGAGATATTTTGGTTTTCGTCGGGTTTCAAGCTGAGATATGCATTGTCTACGATAAGCTTGGTGAAACATCTGTCCGAAGTATGCAGAAACATCGAGAGCGCTCTTTTCGAGCTATTTATTGCGAGATACACGTTCTCTGGTGCTTTCACCACTCCACAGTTGGTTTGATATGCAGAACCGACGATATTTTGGTTTTCGTCGGGTTTCAAGCTGAGATATGCATTTTCTGCGATAATCTTGTTGAGACTTCTGTCCGAAGTATGCAGAAACATTGAGAGCGCACTTTTCGAGCTATTTAATGCGAGAAACTCGTTTTCTGGGGTTTTCAACACTCCACAGTTCGTTGGATATGCAGAACAGTAGATATCTTGGTTTTCGTGGGGTTTCAAGCTGAGATATGCATTTTCTGCGATAATCTTGGTGAGACTTCTGTTAGAAGTATGCAGAATCATCGAGATCGCACTTTTCGAGCTAATTAATGCGAGAAACACGTTATCTGGTGTTTTTACCACTCCACAGTTGGTTTGATATGCAGAACCGGCGATATTTTGGTTTTCGTCGGGTTTCAAGCTGAGATATGCATTTTCTGCGATAATCTTGGTGAGACTTCTGTCCGAAGTATGCAGAATCATCGAGATCGCTCTTTTCGAGCTATTTAATGCAAGATACACGTTATCTGGTGTTTTCACCACTCCACAGTGCGTTTGATATGCAGTACCAGCGACATCTTGGTTTTCGTGGGGTTTCAAGCTGAGATATGCATTTTCTGCGATAATCTTGGTGAGACTTCTGTCCGAAGTATGCAGAATCATCGAGATCGCTCGTTTCGAGCTATTTAATGTGAGAAACACGTTATCTGGTGTCTTCACCACTCCACAGTGCGTTTGATATGCAGAACAGTAGATATCTTGGTTTTCGTAGGGTTTCAAGCTGAGATATGCATTTTCTGCGATGATCTTGTTGAGACTTCTGCCCGAAGTATGCAGAATCATCGAGATCGCTCGTTTCGAGCTATTTAATGCGAGAAACACGTTATCTGGTGTTTTCACCACTCCACAGTGCGTTTGATATGCAGAACAGTAGATATCTTGGTTTTCGTGGGGTTTCAAGCTGAGATATGCATTTTCTGCGATAATCTTGGTGAGACTTCTGTTAGAAGTATGCAGAATCATCGAGATCGCACTTTTCGAGCTAATTAATGCGAGAAACACGTTATCTGGTGTTTTTACCACTCCACAGTTGGTTTGATATGCAGAACCGGAGATATCTTGGTTTCGGTCGGGTTTCAAGCTGAGATATGCATTTTCTACGATAATCCTGGTGGACTTCTGTCAGAAGTATGCAGAATCTTCGAGAACGCTCTTTTCGAGCTACTTAATGCGCGAAACACGTTATCTGGTGTTTTCACCACTCCACAGTGCGTTTGATATGCAGAACAGTAGATATCTTGGTTTTCGTGGGGTTTCAAGCTGAGATATGCTTTTTGTGCGATAATCTTGGTGAGACTTCTGTTAGAAGCATGCAGAATCATCGATATCGCACTTTTCGAGCTATGTATTGCGAGAAACACGTTTTCTGGGGTTTTCACCACTACACAGTGCGTTTGATATGCTGAACACCGCTATATCTTGGTTTTCGTGGGGTTTCAAGCTGAGATATGCATTTTTTACGATAATCTTGGTGAGACTTCTGTCCGATGTATGCTGAATCATCGAGATCGCTCTTTTCGAGCTAGTTAGTGCGAGAAACACGTTATCTGGTGTTTTCACCACTCCACAGTGCGTTTGATATGCAGAACAGTAGATATCTGGGTTTTCGTGGGGTTACATGCTGAGATATGCATTTTCTGCGATAATCTTGTTGAGACTTCTGTCCGAAGTATGCAGAATCATCGAGATCGCTCGTTTCGAGCTATTTAATGCGAGAAACACGTTATCTGGTGTTTTCACCACTCCACAGTGCGTTGGATATGCAGAACCGGAGATATTTTGGTTTTCGTCGGGATTCAAGCTGAGATATGCATTTTCTACGATAAGCTTGGTGAAACATCTGTCCGAAGTATGCAGAAACATCGAGAGCGCTCTTTTCGAGCTATTTATTGCGAGATACACGTTCTCTGGTGTTTTCACCACTCCACAGTTGGTTTGATATGCAGAACCGACGATATTTTGGTTTTCGTCGGGTTTCAAGCTGAGATATGCATTTTCTGCGATAATCTTGTTGAGACTTCTGTCCGAAGTATGCAGAAACATTGAGAGCGCACTTTTCGAGCTATTTAATGCGAGAAACTCGTTTTCTGGGGTTATCAACACTCCACAGTTCGTTGGATATGCAGAACCGGAGATATCTTGGTTTTCGTGGGGTTTCAAGCTGAGATATGCATTTCCTGCGATAATCTTGGTGAGACTTCTGTCCGATGTATGCTGAATCATCGAGATCGCTCTTTTCGAGCTAGTAAGTGCGAGAAACACGTTATCTGGTGTTTTCACATCTCCACAGTGCGTTTGATATGCAGAACAGTAGATATCTGGGATTTCGTGGGGTTTCAAGCTGAGATATGCATTTTCTGCGATAATCTGGTTGAGACTTCTGTCCGAAGTATGCAGAATCATCGAGAGCGCTATTTTCGAGCTACTTAATGCGAGAAACACGTTATCTGGTGTTTTCACCACTCCACAGTGCGTTTGATATGCAGAACAGTACATATCTTGGTTTTCGTGGGGTTTCAAGCTGAGATATGCATTTTCTGCGATAATCTTGTTGAGACTTCTGTCCGAAGTATGCAGAAACATTGAGAGCGCACTTTTCGAGCTATTTAATGCGAGAAACTCGTTTTCTGGGGTTTTCAACACTCCACAGTTCGTTGGATATGCAGAACCGGAGATATCTTGGTTTTCGTGGGGTTTCAAGCTGAGATATGCATTTCCTGCGATAATCTTGGTGAGACTTCTGTCCGAAGTATGCTGAATCATCTAGATCGCTCTTTTCGAGCTATTTAATGCGAGAAACACGTTATCTGGTGTTTTCACCACTCCACAGTGCGTTTGATATGCAGTACCAGCGATATCTTGGTTTTCGTGGCATTTCAAGCTGAGATATGCATTTCCTGCGATAATCTTGGTGAGACTTCTGTCCGATGTATGCTGAATCATCGAGATCGCTCTTTTCGAGCTAGTTAGTGCGAGAAACACGTTATCTGGTGTTTTCACCACTCCACAGTGCGTTGGATATGCAGAACCGGAGATATTTTGGTTTTCGTCGGGTTTCAAGCTGAGATATGCATTTTCTACGATAAGCTTGGTGAAACATCTGTCCGAAGTATGCAGAATCATCGTGATCGGACTTTTCGAGCTATTTAACGCGAGAAACACGTTCTCTGGTTGTTTTCACCACTCCACAGTGCGTTTGATATGCAGAACCGGCAACATCTTTGATTTCGTGGGGTTTCAAGATGAGATATGCATTTTCTGCGATAATATTGGTGAGACTTCAGTCAGAAGTATGCAGAATCATCTAGATCGCTCTTTTCGAGCTACTTAATGCTCGAAACACGTTTTCTGGTGCTTTCACCACTCCACAGTACGTTTGACATGCAGAACCGGAGATATCTTGGTTTCGGTCGGGTTTCAAGCTGAGATATGCATTTTCTACGATAATCCTGGTGGACTTCTGTCAGAAGTATGCAGAATCTTCGAGAACGCTCTTTTCGAGCTACTTAATGCGCGAAACACGTTATCTGGTGTTTTCACCACTCCACAGTGCGTTTGATATGCAGAACAGTAGATATCTTGGTTTTCGTGGGGTTTCAAGCTGAGATATGCTTTTTCTGCGATAATCTTGGTGAGACTTCTGTTAGAAGTATGCAGAATCATCGAGATCGCACTTTTCGAGCTATTTATTGCGAGAAACACGTTTTGTGGGGTTTTCACCACTATACAGTGCGTTTGGTATGCTGAACACAGCTATATCTTGGTTTTCGTGGGGTTTCATGCTGAGATATGCATTTTCTGCGATAATCTTGGTGAGACTTCTGTTAGAAGTATGCAGAATCATCGAGATCGCACTTTTCGAGCTAATTAATGCGAGAAACACGTTATCTGGCGTTTTCACAACTCCACAGTTGGTTTGATATGCAGAACCGGCGATATTTTGGTTTTCGTCGGGTTTCAAGCTGAGATATGCATTTTCTGCGATAATCTTGTTGAGACTTCTGTCCGAAGTATGCAGAATCGTCCAGATCGCTCGTTTCGAGCTATTCAATGCGAGAAACACGTTATCTGGTGTTTTCACCACTCCACAGTGCGTTTGATATGCAGAACAGTAGATATCTTGGTCTTCGTGGGGTTTCAAGCTGAGATATGCATTTTCTGCGATAATCTTGGTGAGACTTCTGTTAGAAGTATGCAGAATCATCGAGATCGCACTTTTCGAGCTAATTAATGCGAGAAACACGTTATCTGGTGTTTTTACCACTCCACAGTTGGTTTGATATGCAGAACCGGCGATATTTTGGTTTTCGTCGGGTTTCAAGCTGAGATATGCATTTTCTGCGATAATCTTGGTGAGACTTCTGTCCGAAGTATGCAGAATCATCGAGATCGCTCTTTTCGAGCTATTTAATGCAAGATACACGTTATCTGGTGTTTTCACCACTCCACAGTGCGTTTGATATGCAGTACCAGCGACATCTTGGTTTTCGTGGGGTTTCAAGCTGAGATATGCATTTTCTGCGATAATCTTGGTGAGACTTCTGTCCGAAGTATGCAGAATCATCGAGATCGCTCGTTTCGAGCTATTTAATGTGAGAAACACGTTATCTGGTGTCTTCACCACTCCACAGTGCGTTTGATATGCAGAACAGTAGATATCTTGGTTTTCGTAGGGTTTCAAGCTGAGATATGCATTTTCTGCGATGATCTTGTTGAGACTTCTGCCCGAAGTATGCAGAATCATCGAGATCGCTCGTTTCGAGCTATTTAATGCGAGAAACACGTTATCTGGTGTTTTCACCACTCCACAGTGCGTTTGATATGCAGAACAGTAGATATCTTGGTTTTCGTGGGGTTTCAAGCTGAGATATGCATTTTCTGCGATAATCTTGGTGAGACTTCTGTTAGAAGTATGCAGAATCATCGAGATCGCACTTTTCGAGCTAATTAATGCGAGAAACACGTTATCTGGTGTTTTTACCACTCCACAGTTGGTTTGATATGCAGAACCGGAGATATCTTGGTTTCGGTCGGGTTTCAAGCTGAGATATGCATTTTCTACGATAATCCTGGTGGACTTCTGTCAGAAGTATGCAGAATCTTCGAGAACGCTCTTTTCGAGCTACTTAATGCGCGAAACACGTTATCTGGTGTTTTCACCACTCCACAGTGCGTTTGATATGCTGAACAGTAGATATCTTGGTTTTCGTGGGGTTTCAAGCTGAGATTTGCTTTTTGTGCGATAATCTTGGTGAGACTTCTGTTAGAAGTATGCAGAATCATCGAGATCGCACTTTTCGAGCTATTTATTGCGAGAAACACGTTTTCTGGGGTTTTCACCACTACACAGTGCGTTTGATATGCTGAACACAGCTATATCTTGGTTTTCGTGGGGTTTCAAGCTGAGATATGCATTTTTTACGATAATCTTGGTGAGACTTCTGTCCGATGTATGCTGAATCATCGAGATCGCTCTTTTCGAGCTAGTTAGTGCGAGAAACACGTTATCTGGTGTTTTCACCACTCCACAGTGCGTTTGATATGCAGAACAGTAGATATCTGGGTTTTCGTGGGGTTACATGCTGAGATATGCATTTTCTGCGATAATCTTGTTGAGACTTCTGTCCGAAGTATGCAGAATCATCGAGATCGATCGTTTCGAGCTATTTAATGCGAGAAACACGTTATCTGGTGTTTTCACCACTCCACAGTGCGTTGGATATGCAGAACCGGAGATATTTTGGTTTTCGTCGGGATTCAAGCTGAGATATGCATTTTCTACGATAAGCTTGGTGAAACATCTGTCCGAAGTATGCAGAAACATCGAGAGCGCTCTTTTCGAGCTATTTATTGCGAGATACACGTTCTCTGGTGTTTTCACCACTCCACAGTTGGTTTGATATGCAGAACCGACGATATTTTGGTTTTCGTCGGGTTTCAAGCTGAGATATGCATTTTCTGCGATAATCTTGTTGAGACTTCTGTCCGAAGTATGCAGAAACATTGAGAGCGCACTTTTCGAGCTATTTAATGCGAGAAACTCGTTTTCTGGGGTTATCAACACTCCACAGTTCGTTGGATATGCAGAACCGGAGATATCTTGGTTTTCGTGGGGTTTCAAGCTGAGATATGCATTTCCTGCGATAATCTTGGTGAGACTTCTGTCCGATGTATGCTGAATCATCGAGATCGCTCTTTTCGAGCTAGTTAGTGCGAGAAACACGTTATCTGGTGTTTTCACAACTCCACAGTGCGTTTGATATGCAGAACAGTAGATATCTGGGATTTCGTGGGGTTTCAAGCTGAGATATGCATTTTCTGCGATAATCTTGTTGAGACTTCTGTCCGAAGTATGCAGAATCATCGAGAGCGCTATTTTCGAGCTACTTAATGCGAGAAACACGTTATCTGGTGTTTTCACCACTCCACAGTGCGTTTGATATGCAGAACAGTAGATATCTTGGTTTTCGTGGGGTTTCAAGCTGAGATATGCATTTTCTGCGATAATCTTGTTGAGACTTCTGTCCGAAGTATGCAGAAACATTGAGAGCGCACTTTTCGAGCTATTTAATGCGAGAAACTCGTTTTCTGGGGTTTTCAACACTCCACAGTTCGTTGGATATGCAGAACCGGAGATATCTTGGTTTTCGTGGGGTTTCAAGCTGAGATATGCATTTCCTGCGATAATCTTGGTGAGACTTCTGTCCGAAGTATGCTGAATCATCTAGATCGCTCTTTTCGAGCTATTTAATGCGAGAAACACGTTATCTGGTGTTTTCACCACTCCACAGTGCGTTTGATATGCAGTACCAGCGATATCTTGGTTTTCGTGGCATTTCAAACTGAGATATTCATTTCCTGCGATAATCTTGGTGAGACTTCTGTCCGATGTATGCTGAATCATCGAGATCGCTCTTTTCGAGCTAGTTAGTGCGAGAAACACGTTATCTGGTGTTTTCACCACTCCACAGTGCGTTTGATATGCAGAACAGTAGATATCTGGGTTTTCGTGGGGTTTCAAGCTGAGATATGCATTTTCTGCGATAATCTTGTTGAGACTTCTGTCCGAAGTATGCAGAATCATCGAGATCGCTCGTTTCGAGCTATTTAATGCGAGAAACACGTTATCTGGTGTTTTCACCACTCCACAGTGCGTTGGATATGCAGAACCGGAGATATTTTGGTTTTCGTCGGGTTTCAAGCTGAGATATGCATTTTCTACGATAAGCTTGGTGAAACATCTGTCCGAAGTATGCAGAATCATCGTGATCGGACTTTTCGAGCTATTTAACGCGAGAAACACGTTCTCTGGTTGTTTTCACCACTCCACAGTGCGTTTGATATGCAGAACAGTAGATATCTTGGTTTTCGTGGGGTTTCAAGCTGAGATATGCATTTTCTGCGATAATCTTGTTGAGACTTCTGTCCGAAGTATGCAGAAACATTGAGAGCGCACTTTTCGAGCTATTTAATGCGAGAAACTCGTTTTCTGGGGTTTTCAACACTCCACAGTTCGTTGGATATGCAGAACCGGAGATATCTTGGTTTTCGTGGGGTTTCAAGCTGAGATATGCATTTCCTGCGATAATCTTGGTGAGACTTCTGTCCGAAGTATGCTGAATCATCTAGATCGCTCTTTTCGAGCTATTTAATGCGAGAAACACGTTATCTGGTGTTTTCACCACTCCACAGTGCGTTTGATATGCAGTACCAGCGATATCTTGGTTTTCGTGGCATTTCAAACTGAGATATTCATTTCCTGCGATAATCTTGGTGAGACTTCTGTCCGATGTATGCTGAATCATCGAGATCGCTCTTTTCGAGCTAGTTAGTGCGAGAAACACGTTATCTGGTGTTTTCACCACTCCACAGTGCGTTTGATATGCAGAACAGTAGATATCTTGGTTTTCGTGGGGTTTCAAGCTGAGATATGCATTTCCTGCGATAATCTTGGTGAGACTTCTGTCCGATGTATGCTGAATCATCGAGATCGCTCTTTTCGAGCTAGTTAGTGCGAGAAACACGTTATCTGGTGTTTTCACAACTCCACAGTGCGTTTGATATGCAGAACAGTAGATATCTGGGATTTCGTGGGGTTTCAAGCTGAGATATGCATTTTCTGCGATAATCTTGTTGAGACTTCTGTCCGAAGTATGCAGAATCATCGAGAGCGCTATTTTCGAGCTACTTAATGCGAGAAACACGTTATCTGGTGTTTTCACCACTCCACAGTGCGTTTGATATGCAGAACAGTAGATATCTTGGTTTTCGTGGGGTTTCAAGCTGAGATATGCATTTTCTGCGATAATCTTGTTGAGACTTCTGTCCGAAGTATGCAGAAACATTGAGAGCGCACTTTTCGAGCTATTTAATGCGAGAAACTCGTTTTCTGGGGTTTTCAACACTCCACAGTTCGTTGGATATGCAGAACCGGAGATATCTTGGTTTTCGTGGGGTTTCAAGCTGAGATATGCATTTCCTGCGATAATCTTGGTGAGACTTCTGTCCGAAGTATGCTGAATCATCTAGATCGCTCTTTTCGAGCTATTTAATGCGAGAAACACGTTATCTGGTGTTTTCACCACTCCACAGTGCGTTTGATATGCAGTACCAGCGATATCTTGGTTTTCGTGGCATTTCAAACTGAGATATTCATTTCCTGCGATAATCTTGGTGAGACTTCTGTCCGATGTATGCTGAATCATCGAGATCGCTCTTTTCGAGCTAGTTAGTGCGAGAAACACGTTATCTGGTGTTTTCACCACTCCACAGTGCGTTTGATATGCAGAACAGTAGATATCTGGGTTTTCGTGGGGTTTCAAGCTGAGATATGCATTTTCTGCGATAATCTTGTTGAGACTTCTGTCCGAAGTATGCAGAATCATCGAGATCGCTCGTTTCGAGCTATTTAATGCGAGAAACACGTTATCTGGTGTTTTCACCACTCCACAGTGCGTTGGATATGCAGAACCGGAGATATTTTGGTTTTCGTCGGGTTTCAAGCTGAGATATGCATTTTCTACGATAAGCTTGGTGAAACATCTGTCCGAAGTATGCAGAATCATCGTGATCGGACTTTTCGAGCTATTTAACGCGAGAAACACGTTCTCTGGTTGTTTTCACCACTCCACAGTGCGTTTGATATGCAGAACCGGCAACATCTTTGATTTCGTGGGGTTTCAAGATGAGATATGCATTTTCTGCGATAATATTGGTGAGACTTCAGTCAGAAGTATGCAGAATCATCTAGATCGCTCTTTTCGAGCTACTTAATGCTCGAAACACGTTTTATGGTGCTTTCACCACTCCACAGTACGTTTGACATGCAGAACCGGAGATATCTTGGTTTCGGTCGGGTTTCAAGCTGAGATATGCATTTTCTACGATAATCCTGGTGGACTTCTGTCAGAAGTATGCAGAATCTTCGAGAACGCTCTTTTCGAGCTACTTAATGCGCGAAACACGTTATCTGGTGTTTTCACCACTCCACAGTGCGTTTGATATGCAGAACAGTAGATATCTTGGTTTTCGTGGGGTTTCAAGCTGAGATATGCTTTTTCTGCGATAATCTTGGTGAGACTTCTGTTAGAAGTATGCAGAATCATCGAGATCGCACTTTTCGAGCTATTTATTGCGAGAAACACGTTTTGTGGGGTTTTCACCACTATACAGTGCGTTTGGTATGCTGAACACAGCTATATCTTGGTTTTCGTGGGGTTTCAAGCTGAGATATGCATTTTCTGCGATAATCTTGGTGAGACTTCTGTTAGAAGTATGCAGAATCATCGAGATCGCACTTTTCGAGCTAATTAATGCGAGAAACACGTTATCTGGCGTTTTCACAACTCCACAGTTGGTTTGATATGCAGAACCGGCGATATTTTGGTTTTCGTCGGGTTTCAAGCTGAGATATGCATTTTCTGCGATAATCTTGGTCAGACTTCTGTCCGAAGTATGCAGAATCATCGAGATCGCTCTTTTCAAGCTATTTAATGCAAGAAACATGTTATCTGGTGTTTTCACCACTCCACAGTGCGTTTGATATGCAGAACAGTAGATATCTGGGTTTTCGTGGGGTTTCAAGCTGAGATATGCATTTTCTGCGATAATCTTGTTGAGACTTCTGTCCGAAGTATGCAGAATCATCGAGATCGCTCGTTTCGAGCTGTTTAATGCGACAAACACGTTATCTGGTGTTTTCACCACTCCACAGTGCGTTTGATATGCAGAACAGTAGATATCTGGGTTTTCGTGGGGTTTCAAGCTGAGATATGCATTTTCTGCGATAATCTTGGTGAGACTTCTGTCCGAAGTATGCAGAATCATCGAGATCGCTCTTTTCGAGCTATTTAATGCAAGAAACACGTTTTCTGGTGTTTTCACCACTCCACAGTGCGTATGATATGCAGAACCAGCGATATCTTGGTTTTCGTGGGGTTTCAAGCTGAGATATGCATTTTCTGCGATAATCTTGTTGAGACTTCTGTCCGAAGTATGCAGAATCATCGAGATCGCTCGTTTCGAGCTGTTTAATGCGACAAACACGTTATCTGGTGTTTTCACCACTCCACAGTGCGTTTGATATGCAGAACAGTAGATATCTGGGTTTTCGTGGGGTTTCAAGCTGAGATATGCATTTTCTGCGATAATCTTGGTGAGACTTCTGTCCGAAGTATGCAGAATCATCGAGATCGCTCTTTTCGAGCTATTTAATGCAAGAAACACGTTTTCTGGTGTTTTCACCACTCCACAGTGCGTATGATATGCAGAACCAGCGATATCTTGGTTTTCGTGGGGTTTCAAGATGAGATATGCATTTTCTGCGATAATATTGGTGAGACTTCAGTCAGAAGTATGCAGAATCATCTAGATCGCTCTTTTCGAGCTACTTAATGCTCGAAACACGTTTTCTGGTGCTTTCACCACTCCACAGTACGTTTGACATGCAGAACCGGAGATATCTTGGTTTCGGTCGGGTTTCAAGCTGAGATATGCATTTTCTACGATAATCCTGGTGGACTTCTGTAAGAAGTATGCAGAATCTTCGAGAACGCTCTTTTCGAGCTACTTAATGCGCGAAACACGTTATCTGGTGTTTTCACCACTCCACAGTGCGTTTGATATGCAGAACAGTAGATATCTTGGTTTTCGTGGGGTTTCAAGCTGAGATATGCTTTTTCTGCGATAATCTTAGTGAGACTTCTGTTAGAAGTATGCAGAATCATCGAGATCGCACTTTTCGAGCTATTTATTGCGAGAAACACGTTTTGTGGGGTTTTCACCACTACACAGTGCGTTTGGTATGCTGAACACAGCTATATCTTGGTTTTCGTGGGGTTTCAAGCTGAGATATGCATTTCTTACGATAATTTTGGTTGAGACATCTGTCCGAAGTATGCAGAATCATCGAGATCGCTCGTTTCGAGCTAGTTAGTGCGAGAAACACGTTATCTGGTGATTTCACAACTCCACAGTGCGTTTGATATGCAGAACAGTAGATATCTTGGTTTTCGTGGGGTTTCAAGCTGAGATATGCATTTTCTGCGATAATCTTGTTGAGACTTCTGTCCGAAGTATGCAGAATCGTCCAGATCGCTCGTTTCGAGCTATTCAATGCGAGAAACACGTTATCTGGTGTTTTCACCACTCCACAGTGCGTTTGATATGCAGAACAGTAGATATCTTGGTCTTCGTGGGGTTTCAAGCTGAGATATGCATTTTCTGCGATAATCTTGGTGAGACTTCGGTTAGAAGTATGCAGAATCATCGAGATCGCACTTTTCGAGATAATTAATGCGAGAAACACGTTATCTGGCGTTTTCACAACTCCACAGTTGGTTTGATATGCAGAACCGGCGATATTTTGGTTTTCGTCGGGTTTCAAGCTGAGATATGCATTTTCTGCGATAATCTTGGTGAGACTTCTGTCCGAAGTATGCAGAATCATCGAGATCGCTCTTTTCGAGCTATTTAATGCAAGAAACACGTTATCTGGTGTTTTCACCACTCCACAGTGCGTTTGATATGCAGTACCAGCGACATCTTGGTTTTCGTGGGGTTTCAAGCTGAGATATGCATTTTCTGCGATAATCTTGGTGAGACATCAGTCAGAAGTATGCAGAATCTTCGAGAACGCTCTTCTCGAGATACTTAATGCGCGAAACACGTTTTCTGGTGTTTTCACCACTCCACGGTAGGTTTGATGTGCAGAACCGGAGATAACTCGGTTTTCGTCGGGTTTCAGGCTGAGATATGCATTTTCTACGATAATCTTGGTGAGACATCTGTCAGAAGTATGCAGAATCATCTAGATCGCTCTTGTCGAGCTCCTTAATGCACGAAACACGTTTTCTTGTGTTTTCACCACTCCACAGTACGTTTGACATGCAGAACCGGAGATATCTTGGTTTTCGTAGGGTTTCAAGGTGAGATATGCATTTTCTGCGATAATATTGGTGAGACTTCAGTCAGAAGTATGCAGAATCATCTAGATCGCTCTTTTCGAGCTACTTAATGCACGAAACACGTTTTCTGGTGTTTTCACCACTCCACGGTACGGTTGATACGCAGAACAGTAGATATCTTGGTTTTCGTGGGGTTTCAAGCTGAGATATACATTTTCTGCGATAATCTTGGTGAGACTTCTGTTAGAAGTATGCAGAATCATCGAGATCGCACTTTTCGAGCTATTTAATGCGAGAAACACGTTATCTGGTGTTTTCACCACTTCACAGTGCGTTTGATATGCAGAACAGGCGATATCTTGGTTTTCGTGGGGTTTCAAGCTGAGATATGCATTTTCTGCGATAATCTTGGTGAGACTTCTGTCCGAAGTATGCTGTATCATCGAGATCGCTCTTTTCGAGCTAGTTAGTGCGAGAAACACGTTATCTGGTGTTTTCACCACTCCACAGTGCGTTTGATATACAGAACAGTAGATATCTTGGTTTTCGTGGGGTTTCAAGCTGAGATATGCATTTTCTGCGATAATCTGGTTGAGACTTCTGTCCGAAGTATGCAGAATCGTCCAGATCGCTCGTTTCGAGCTATTCAATGCGAGAAACACGTTATCTGGTTTTTTCACCACTCCACAGTGCGATTGATATGCAGAACAGTAGATATCTTGGTTTTCGTGGGGTTTCAAGCTGAGATATGCATTTTCTGCGATAATCTTGGTGAGACTTCTGTTAGAAGTATGCAGAATCATCGAGATCGCACTTTTCGAGCTAATTAATGCGAGAAACACGTTATCTGGTGTTTTCACCACTCCACAGTTGGTTTGATATGCAGAACCCGCGATATTTTGGTTTTCGTCGGGTTTCAAGCTGAGATATGCATTTTCTACGATAAGCTTGGTGAAACATCTGTCCGAAATATGCAGAAACATCGAGAGCGCTCTTTTCGAGCTATTTAATGCGAGAAACACGTTATCTGGTGTCTTCACCACTCCACAGTGCGTTTGATATGCAGAACAGTAGATATCTTGGTTTTCGTAGGGTTTCAAGCTGAGATATGCATTTTCTGCGATAATCTTGTTGAGACTTCTGTCCGAAGTATGCAGAATCATCGAGATCGCTCTTTTCGAGCTAGTTAGTGCGAGAAACACGTTATCTGGTGATTTCACAACTCCACAGTGCGTTTGATATGCAGAACAGTAGATATCTTGGTTTTCGTGGGGTTTCAAGCTGAGATATGCATTTTCTGCGATAATCTTGTTGAGACTTCTGTCCGAAGTATGCAGAATCGTCCAGATCGCTCGTTTCGGGCTATTCAATGCGAGAAACACGTTATCTGGTATTTCACCACTCCACAGTGCGTTTGATATGCAGAACAGTAGATATCTTGGTCTTCGTGGGGTTTCAAGCTGAGATATGCATTTTCTGCGATAATCTTGGTGAGACTTCGGTTAGAAGTATGCAGAATCATCGAGATCGCACTTTTCGAGCTAATTAATGCGAGAAACACGTTATCTGGCGTTTTCACAACTCCACAGTTGGTTTGATATGCAGAACCGGCGATATTTTGGTTTTCGTCGGGTTTCAAGCTGAGATATGCATTTTCTGCGATAATCTTGGTGAGACTTCTGTCCGAAGTATGCAGAATCATCGAGATCGCTCTTTTCGAGCTATTTAATGCAAGAAACACGTTATCTGGTGTTTTCACCACTCCACAGTGCGTTTGATATGCAGTACCAGCGACATCTTGGTTTTCGAGGGGTTTCAAGCTGAGATATGCATTTTCTGCGATAATCTTGGTGAGACATCAGTCAGAAGTATGCAGAATCTTCGAGAACGCTCTTCTCGAGATACTTAATGCGCGAAACACGTTTTCTGGTGTTTTCACCACTCCACGGTAGGTTTGATGTGCAGAACCGGAGATAACTCGGTTTTCGTCGGGTTTCAGGCTGAGATATGCATTTTCTACGATAATCTTGGTGAGACATCTGTCAGAAGTATGCAGAATCATCTAGATCGCTCTTGTCGAGCTCCTTAATGCACGAAACACGTTTTCTTGTGTTTTCACCACTCCACAGTACGTTTGACATGCAGAACCGGAGATATCTTGGTTTTCGTAGGGTTTCAAGGTGAGATATGCATTTTCTGCGATAATATTGGTGAGACTTCAGTCAGAAGTATGCAGAATCATCTAGATCGCTCTTTTCGAGCTACTTAATGCACGAAACACGTTTTCTGGTGTTTTCACCACTCCACGGTACGGTTGATACGCAGAACAGTAGATATCTTGGTTTTCGTGGGGTTTCAAGCTGAGATATACATTTTCTGCGATAAGCTTGGTGAGACTTCTGTTAGAAGTATGCAGAATCATCGAGATCGCACTTTTCGAGCTATTTAATGCGAGAAACACGTTTTCTGGTGTTTTCACTACTCCACAGTGCGTTTGATATGCTGAACACAGCTATATCTTGGTTTTCGTGGGGTTTCAAGCTGAGATATGCATTTTTTACGATAATTTTGGTGAGACGTCTGTCCGAAGTATGCAGAATCATCGAGATCGCTCGTTTCGAGCTATTTAATGCGAGAAACACGTTATCTGGTGTTTTCACCACTTCACAGTGCGTTTGATATGCAGAACAGGCGATATCTTGGTTTTCGTGGGGTTTCAAGCTGAGATATGCATTTTCTGCGATAATCTTGGTGAGACTTCTGTCCGAAGTATGCTGTATCATCGAGATCGCTCTTTTCGAGCTAGTTAGTGCGAGAAACACGTTATCTGGTGTTTTCACCACTCCACAGTGCGTTTGATATGCAGAACAGTAGATATCTTGGTTTTCGTGGGGTTTCAAGCTGAGATATGCATTTTCTGCGATAATCTGGTTGAGACTTCTGTCCGAAGTATGCAGAATCGTCCAGATCGCTCGTTTCGAGCTATTCAATGCGAGAAACACGTTATCTGGTTTTTTCACCACTCCACAGTGCGATTGATATGCAGAACAGTAGATATCCTGGTTTTCGTGGGGTTTCAAGCTGAGATATGCATTTTCTGCGATAATCTTGGTGAGACTTCTGTTAGAAGTATGCAGAATCATCGAGATCGCACTTTTCGAGCTAATTAATGCGAGAAACACGTTATCTGGTGTTTTCACCACTCCACAGTTGGTTTGATATGCAGAACCCGCGATATTTTGGTTTTCGTCGGGTTTCAAGCTGAGATATGCATTTTCTACGATAAGCTTGGTGAAACATCTGTCCGAAATATGCAGAAACATCGAGAGCGCTCTTTTCGAGCTATTTAATGCGAGAAACACGTTATCTGGTGTCTTCACCACTCCACAGTGCGTTTGATATGCAGAACAGTAGATATCTTGGTTTTCGTAGGGTTTCAAGCTGAGATATGCATTTTCTGCGATAATCTTGTTGAGACTTCTGTCCGAAGTATGCAGAATCATCGAGATCGCTCTTTTCGAGCTAGTTAATGCGTGATAAACCTTATCCGGTGTTTTCACCACTCCACAGTGCGTTTGATATGCAGAACCAGCGATATCTTGGCTTTCGTGGGGTTTCAAGCTGAGATATGCATTTTCTGCGATAATCTTGGTGGGACTTCTGTCCGAAGTATGCTGTATCATCGAGATCGCTCTTTTCGAGCTAGTTAGTGCGAGAAACACGTTATCTGGTGTTTTCACCACTCCACAGTGCGTTTGATATGCAGAACAGTAGATATCTTGGTTTTCGTGGGGTTTCAAGCTGAGATATGCATTTTCTGCGATAATCTTGTTGAGACTTCTGTCCGAAGTATGCAGAATCGTCCAGATCGCTCGTTTCGAGCTATTCAATGCGAGAAACACGTTATCTGGTTTTTTCACCACTCCACAGTGCGTTTGATATGCAGAACAGTAGATATCTTGGTTTTCGTGGGGTTTCAAGCTGAGATATGCATTTTCTGCGATAATCTTGGTGAGACTTCTGTTAGAAGTATGCAGAATCATCGAGATCGCACTTTTCGAGCTAATTAATGCGAGAAACACGTTATCTGGTGTTTTCACCACTCCACAGTTGGTTTGATATGCAGAACCGGCGATATTTTGGTTTTCGTCGGGTTTCAAGCTGAGATATGCATTTTCTACGATAAGCTTGGTGAAACATCTGTCCGAAATATGCAGAAACATCGAGAGCGCTCTTTTCGAGCTATTTAATGCGAGAAACACGTTATCTGGTGTCTTCACCACTCCACAGTGCGTTTGATATGCAGAACAGTAGATATCTTGGTTTTCGTAGGGTTTCAAGCTGAGATATGCATTTTCTGCGATAATCTTGTTGAGACTTCTGTCCGAAGTATGCAGAATCATCGAGATCGCACTTTTCGAGCTAATTAATGCGAGAAACACGTTATCTGGTGTTTTCACCACTCCACAGAGCGTATGGTATGCAGAACCGGCGATATCTTGGTTTTCGTGGAGTTTCAAGCTGAGATATGCATTTTTTTCGATAATTTTGGTGAGACTTCTGTCCGAAGTATGCAGAATCATCGAGATCGCTCTTTTCGAGCTAGTTAATGCGTGAAAAACCTCATCCGGTGTTTTCACCACTCCACAGTGCGTTTGATATGCAGAACCAGCGATATCTTGGCTTTCGTGGGGTTTCAAGCTGAGATATGCATTTTTTACGATAATCTTGGTGAGACTTCTGTCCGAAGTATGCTTAATCATCGAGATCGCTCGTTTCGAGCTATTTAATGCGAGAAACACGTTATCTGGTGTTTTCACCACTCCACAGTGCGTTTGATATGCAGAACAGGCGATATCTTGGTTTTCGTGGGGTTTCAAGCTGAGATATGCATTTTCTGCGATAATCTTGGTGAGACTTCTGTCCGAAGTATGCTGTATCATCGAGATCGCTCTTTTCGAGCTAGTTAGTGCGAGAAACACATTATCTGGTGTTTTCACCACTCCACAGTGCGTTTGATATGCAGAACAGTAGATATCTTGGTTTTCGTGGGGTTTCAAGCTGAGATATGCATTTTCTGCGATAATCTTGTTGAGACTTCTGTCCGAAGTATGCAGAATCGTCCAGATCGCTCGTTTCGAGCTATTTAATGCAAGAAACACGTTATCTGGAGTTTTCACCACTCCACAGTGCGTTTGATATGCAGTACCAGCGACATCTTGGTTTTCGTGGGGTTTCAAGCTGAGATATGCATTTTCTACGATAATCTTGGTGAGACTTCTGTCCGAAGTATGCAGAATCATCGAGATCGCTCGTTTCGAGCTATTTAATGCGAGAAACACGTTATCTGGTGTTTTCACCACTCCAGAGTGCGTTGGATATGCAGAACCGGAGGTATTTTGGTTTTCGTCGGGTTTCAAGCTGAGATATGCATTTTCTACGATAAGCTTGGTGAAACATCTGTGCGAAATATGCAGAAACATCGAGAGCGCTCTTTTCGAGCTATTTAATGCGAGAAACACGTTATCTGGTGTCTTCACCACTCCACAGTGCGTTTGATATGCAGAACAGTAAATATCTTGGTTTTCGTAGGGTTTCAAGCTGAGATATGCATTTTCTGCGATAATCTTGTTGAGACTTCTGTCCGAAGTATGCAGAATCATCGAGATCGCTTTTTTCGAGCTAGTTAATGCGTGAAAAACCTTATCCGGTGTTTTCACCACTCCACAGTGCGTTTGATATGCAGAACCAGCGATATCTTGGCTTTCGTGGGGTTTCAAGCTGAGATATGCATTTTTTACGATAATCTTGGTGAGATTTCTGTCCGAAGTATGCTTAATCATCGAGATCGCTCGTTTCGAGCTATTTAATGCGAGAAACACGTTATCTGGTGTTTTCACCACTCCACAGTGCGTTTGATATGCAGAACAGGCGATATCTTGGTTTTCGTGGGGTTTCAAGCTGAGATATGCATTTTCTGCGATAATCTTGGTGAGACTTCTGTCCGAAGTATGCAGAATCATCGAGATCGCTCGTTTCGAGCTATTTAATGTGAGAAACACGTTATCTGGTGTCTTCACCACTCCACAGTGCGTTTGATATGCAGAACAGTAGATATCTTGGTTTTCGTAGGGTTTCAAGCTGAGATATGCATTTTCTGCGATGATCTTGTTGAGACTTCTGCCCGAAGTATGCAGAATCATCGAGATCGCTCGTTTCGAGCTATTTAATGCGAGAAACACGTTATCTGGTGTTTTCACCACTCCACAGTGCGTTTGATATGCAGAACAGTAGATATCTTGGTTTTCGTGGGGTTTCAAGCTGAGATATGCATTTTCTGCGATAATCTTGGTGAGACTTCTGTTAGAAGTATGCAGAATCATCGAGATCGCACTTTTCGAGCTAATTAATGCGAGAAACACGTTATCTGGTGTTTTTACCACTCCACAGTTGGTTTGATATGCAGAACCGGAGATATCTTGGTTTCGGTCGGGTTTCAAGCTGAGATATGCATTTTCTACGATAATCCTGGTGGACTTCTGTCAGAAGTATGCAGAATCTTCGAGAACGCTCTTTTCGAGCTACTTAATGCGCGAAACACGTTATCTGGTGTTTTCACCACTCCACAGTGCGTTTGATATGCAGAACAGTAGATATCTTGGTTTTCGTGGGGTTTCAAGCTGAGATTTGCTTTTTGTGCGATAATCTTGGTGAGACTTCTGTTAGAAGTATGCAGAATCATCGAGATCGCACTTTTCGAGCTATTTATTGCGAGAAACACGTTTTCTGGGGTTTTCACCACTACACAGTGCGTTTGATATGCTGAACACAGCTATATCTTGGTTTTCGTGGGGTTTCAAGCTGAGATATGCATTTTTTACGATAATCTTGGTGAGACTTCTGTCCGATGTATGCTGAATCATCGAGATCGCTCTTTTCGAGCTAGTTAGTGCGAGAAACACGTTATCTGGTGTTTTCACCACTCCACAGTGCGTTTGATATGCAGAACAGTAGATATCTGGGTTTTCGTGGGGTTACATGCTGAGATATGCATTTTCTGCGATAATCTTGTTGAGACTTCTGTCCGAAGTATGCAGAATCATCGAGATCGCTCGTTTCGAGCTATTTAATGCGAGAAACACGTTATCTGGTGTTTTCACCACTCCACAGTGCGTTGGATATGCAGAACCGGAGATATTTTGGTTTTCGTCGGGATTCAAGCTGAGATATGCATTTTCTACGATAAGCTTGGTGAAACATCTGTCCGAAGTATGCAGAAACATCGAGAGCGCTCTTTTCGAGCTATTTATTGCGAGATACACGTTCTCTGGTGTTTTCACCACTCCACAGTTGGTTTGATATGCAGAACCGACGATATTTTGGTTTTCGTCGGGTTTCAAGCTGAGATATGCATTTTCTGCGATAATCTTGTTGAGACTTCTGTCCGAAGTATGCAGAAACATTGAGAGCGCACTTGTCGAGCTATTTAATGCGAGAAACTCGTTTTCTGGGGTTATCAACACTCCACAGTTCGTTGGATATGCAGAACCGGAGATATCTTGGTTTTCGTGGGGTTTCAAGCTGAGATATGCATTTCCTGCGATAATCTTGGTGAGACTTCTGTCCGATGTATGCTGAATCATCGAGATCGCTCTTTTCGAGCTAGTTAGTGCGAGAAACACGTTATCTGGTGTTTTCACAACTCCACAGTGCGTTTGATTATCAGAACAGTAGATATCTGGGATTTCGTGGGGTTTCAAGCTGAGATATGCATTTTCTGCGATAATCTTGTTGAGACTTCTGTCCGAAGTATGCAGAATCATCGAGAGCGCTATTTTCGAGCTACTTAATGCGAGAAACACGTTATCTGGTGTTTTCACCACTCCACAGTGCGTTTGATATGCAGAACAGTAGATATCTTGGTTTTCGTGGGGTTCCAAGCTGAGATATGCATTTTCTGCGATAATCTTTTTGAGACTTCTGTCCGAAGTATGCAGAAACATTGAGAGCGCACTTTTCGAGCTATTTAATGCGAGAAACTCGTTTTCTGGGGTTTTCAACACTCCACAGTTCGTTGGATATGCAGAACCGGAGATATCTTGGTTTTCGTGGGGTTTCAAGCTGAGATATGCATTTCCTGCGATAATCTTGGTGAGACTTCTGTCCGAAGTATGCTGAATCATCTAGATCGCTCTTTTCGAGATATTTAATGCGAGAAACACGTTATCTGGTGTTTTCACCACTCCACAGTGCGTTTGATATGCAGTACCAGCGATATCTTGGTTTTCGTGGCATTTCAAGCTGAGATATGCATTTCCTGCGATAATCTTGGTGAGTCTTCTGTCCGATGTATGCTGAATCATCGAGATCGCTCTTTTCGAGCTAGTTAGTGCGAGAAACACGTTATCTGGTGTTTTCACCACTCCACAGTGCGTTTGATATGCAGAACAGTAGATATCTGGGTTTTCGTGGGGTTTCAAGCTGAGATATGCATTTTCTGCGATAATCTTGTTGGGACTTCTGTCCGAAGTATGCAGAATCATCGAGATCGCTCGTTTCGAGCTATTTAATGCGAGAAACACGTTATCTGGTGTTTTCACCACTCCACAGTGCGTTGGATATGCAGAACCGGAGATATTTTGGTTTTCGTCGGGTTTCAAGCTGAGATATGCATTTTCTACGATAAGCTTGGTGAAACATCTGTCCGAAGTATGCAGAATCATCGTGATCGGACTTTTCGAGCTATTTAACGCGAGAAACACGTTCTCTGGTTGTTTTCACCACTCCACAGTGCGTTTGATATGCAGAACCGGCAACATCTTTGATTTCGTGGGGTTTCAAGATGAGATATGCATTTTCTGCGATAATATTGGTGAGACTTCAGTCAGAAGTATGCAGAATCATCTAGATCGCTCTTTTCGAGCTACTTAATGCTCGAAACACGTTTTCTGGTGCTTTCACCACTCCACAGTACGTTTGACATGCAGAACCGGAGATATCTTGGTTTCGGTCGGGTTTCAAGCTGAGATATGCATTTTCTACGATAATCCTGGTGGACTTCTGTCAGAAGTATGCAGAATCTTCGAGAACGCTCTTTTCGAGCTACTTAATGCGCGAAACACGTTATCTGGTGTTTTCACCACTCCACAGTGCGTTTGATATGCAGAACAGTAGATATCTTGGTTTTCGTGGGGTTTCAAGCTGAGATATGCTTTTTCTGCGATAATCTTGGTGAGACTTCTGTTAGAAGTATGCAGAATCATCGAGATCGCACTTTTCGAGCTATTTATTGCGAGAAACACGTTTTGTGGGGTTTTCACCACTACACAGTGCGTTTGGTATGCTGAACACAGCTATATCTTGGTTTTCGTGGGGTTTCAAGCTGAGATATGCATTTCTTACGATAATTTTGGTGAGACGTCTGTCCGAAGTATGCAGAATCATCGAGATCGCTCGTTTCGAGCTAGTTAGTGCGAGAAACACGTTATCTGGTGATTTCACAACTCCACAGTGCGTTTGATATGCAGAACAGTAG
>CATORF010000390.1:0-29777 GCA_951804975.1 Anthophora plumipes
CTTTTAATTTAAATATCAAACGATCGCGGACGATTAATCTCGCGCGGCCATAATGGCTGGCAATTAACGCGAAATTTATCAGCTAATTATACGTGAGGTTAATTTTCCTGTGGTAATGATTCCTTTATAAAGCGAGACGACGAGGTAGGAAGAAGGAAAAATGGAAAGAAGAAGAAAAAGAAATAAGTAAAATATCCTTTTACAAGTTGACGCGTTCTCACAACACCATAGAGACGACAAAATTGTACTGAATCAAGCGTTTAACGATGTGTTGGAAGAATTAGAAATTGCGAGACGAAATATCTTTAACGATTCAATTGAAATATGATTGTTTTATTTTCGTTGAAACAGAAAGCTGATTTTGAGAAGAATATGTGGAAAAATTGATCGTAGCTTGGCTGGTATTCGATTTCATTCGAGAACACTGTGCCAGCTCGACGATTTTTCGTTCACCATCTTTGCTGATTAATATTCATAGACTTTGATGGCCGCTGCGTGGAAGCATGTCGATGAGATCGGTCTCGAGTCCCGTGATTGCAGTTCCTTCGCTGATCGATATTTCGATCGTTAAATGTCGATCTCTTTTCGAAATTCAGACTTCGGAAATTCTCGTATTCATTTTATAATTCATATTCTTACGTACTTGTAATATTAACGAGAATCGTAGATTTTTATCTATTTTGCATCCATTCCATTTTAAATAGTTTGCAATAATTTTTAATCACTTTTCCAATTGAATAATGTTATTCATACGTGACGTATTAAATTACAAATTCAATTAGCAGAAAGGTAAATTAAATTCATAAATTACAATAAGCTTTATTATATATTAATTATTTGTTGATAAATTATTTTTGTTATACAATAGTAATAAACATAATTTTAATAAATCAAAAAGAGTTCGTTATAAATGAAATTCGCGAAAAATTGGGAATAATATATATAATGTTATTATTTATAATTAATAATATGTAATAATTAAGTAATTATATAATATTATATATGGAGGATAAAAAGTAAAGATAAATCGTTGCACAATTTTTCGCGAATTTCATTTATATTGAAGAGTATTGCAATTTCTGCTATTATATTGTACAATATATATTATTATTTAACAAAATTTCGAAATCTACGCGAGCGTGTTCGATCTCGATAGGAAAATTGCGAGGGATTGGGATGCAAATTTGCTCGTACATATAAATCGCGATTCAATTAACCGGCCGACCGGAAATCGAGTGGAAGGTGAAAAACTCGCGGCGCAAATAGGGTGTAAACAGGCGGAAAAGTAAATCGGCCAGCAGGTATTAATAGAGGCCGCGAATTGAGCCTATGTCGGTGCCTAATAAGTCGTGGATCCCCTTTTAAACGATCTCTGGCTCGAACGGACCTGTGCGCCTACGCGAAACTCTCCTCTGAAAGAGCCGACAGGGCAATATATTTCCTGTGCCCTCGTATGCCTCGTGAACATCGATCGGGTACCAAAGAGTTAAATTGTTATACAGGGCGATACTTAATAGTACATGGATGTTATGATGGAGAAATCTGTAATTTCAAACGAGCGAGCAAAAATTTTGCTAGCTTAACGTAAGTTTAAAGAATGCTTCTATAAAGAGATTTGTATGCTTTTTTTATACCGTTTATAGCGTCATGTGATTTAACATTTATATATACATTTATCTATACTTTATATATCACATTTTATTTGTTTATTACTATACTGTTGCATCGTTGATTTGTTAGATTATTATCAGTCAATTTTTTTTTTATATTATTTCTTCTCATAAACAGAGAAAAAGTGGGTTATAGAGCGTTAAGTTGAATTAAGGTATTTAGAATTTTATGGTTTACATGGTATCACTTGTTGGTACTTATTTAAGTTCCGTTTTCTAAAGGATTCATTTGTTAATTGATGTATTTTTTCGGCAAATATATAAGCAGTGAAGTTACTTACAAAATAAGTAAAAATTAATTTAACACTGAAATGTTAACATTATTTTTTTATGGAGTACAGTCTATCTTATACAGTAAAAATAATATATGTGTTATCCTTCGCTAATTTTATTAACATTACAATTGTAAAATCGTTCATTTTAAGTTACAAAAAATGAATAAAGAGTAATATGAAAAAATTCCTGGGGAGACTGTATTTTCCATATTAGTATTTTAAGATAAAAAGGTATTTTCAAATGATGAATTACTTCACTTTTACTTCTTAAACAGTTAATTTATTGGATTTCTCTTTTGACGATTTTTAACGATCATTATAAATGAAACTGTTTAAATGAATATATCTAATTCATAACTTAATTTATTTCTTAATTGGACAAGAATTTTCAGCTTGGAACTGAATGTCTTGAAGAACGTAGCAAATGAAACAATACTAATAAGTTCATATCTTTATTCCTAAAACATCAGAAGATTTTTGCACAATTCTAAAATTATTCAATTGCTACAACTGTACCAGTATTTTCCAACAAAGTATCGAATCTTTCCTTCCCCAGATCTTCCATATCATCCTACGTTCCCATCACAACGCAACATTATAACCAAGAAACACCATTCGAGCCATAAAATCTAAAGTAAGACTTCCATCATCACGAGCCTAAATAACACCAATCTATGGTACGCTATTAACAAATCCTTTGTACATCTTTCTTCCATTAAACAAACTACCGAGATCTCTAGCCTCGTCAACCAGACAAAAAAAAAAGAGAAAAAGAGAAAATTCTGTATATTTACCAAGACATGTTCCACAAACGATCATCGTTCAAATGTCGTAAAACATTTCTCGCTAAAGTGTGTACATATATACGTGGATATCCGCCTTCCTAGACGCGATCGTCGACTAGCTAAGATCGTGGAAATGAAAGCGAGCCAAAGAGAAAATTGTCGCGCGTCTAATCGTGAACGTAAACAGAGAACTTGCATCGAAGGCATTCGTATAGCCTACGAAATGTGTTTTAACGACTGCCGCACACGGTGCATGAGCCATAAATGTTGCGACGGCTCAGGGATTCGTGTAATAGCCACTAAAAGCAGCCCTCGTCCCTTTATGGACCGTAAAAGCTTGGATATTTGGAACGGGGAAACTGTGACTTTAAAGTTGAGCAGAGTGAGCCGCGATCATCATCATCGAGATGGGGTTCACTCGTTCTTTGGGAATTCTTGGCCTGCGAAAAACGAGACCTCCTCTTCATTTCCTTCTTTTTCTTCTTCTGCGAATGTTCCAGTCAATTTTTTAACGATTCTGTTTGAGAACAGGACGAGCTTCTAAATTGACGAAGAGTTTAAAACGGGATTTAGAGACTCGTGATTGGAAGTTTGTTGGTAATGACGAGTTTTTGGAAGAGCAGGTTGATTGGTACTGTCCTTGGTGAACTTGATTCTTCTTTTTTATCGAGCGTAGTCACTGATGCGACGATTTTTTAGAAGTTGCCGTGAGATACTCAGGTTTAAGATTAAGTAAAATCATTTTATCGGAGGAAATAAATCTAAGTTGCATCCTCTAAGAACATATTTTTGCAATTATAGCGGAAAATTGAGTGGCGTTGATTTCTCGAATTTAAGATGAAAATAATAAAAGCTTTCTATTTTAATTTCACGAACCCATTGTCACGTCTAAGATTATTAAATTGTTTGAAAAATTGTGCTCGATAGGTTCTTTTCTTTTTTTAAACAGAAAAATTATATCGATTAAATTGTGATTGTGTGATTATACAATTTGCAGAACGTATTTCAACGATCGATTAGGCTATAGATAAATAGTATCGTAGAAAAAATAATTTGACAAATAAGAAAGGTTGCATAAAATGTAATTCTGAATCATACGGAATTACAGTAGGGAATATATTAAAAAATTCAGATACATATCAATTTGCATAATGAAATTGTGGTCGAGCTGCTCGTACACGAATTAGAGAAACGAAATCCACACTGATCGGAATCGATTTATAAGGAACTGTGAGGCAATCTGACTGGTATCGACTCGCTTTGCAACAAGTAGGCCAATAAATAAACATTGGTAATGAGCCGCTAATTACACAGCCGTATGGCGGGATCGTTTGATTTATAAGAGATTAAATGAGTATTTTGCTCTCGTACCCGCCAATTTGCGTGTCCACCGGAGTTTCAGGATATTAATTGAATTTCGGAAATGTCGATTTACAAATCAAATGTAACGTGAGAACACCACAGTTTTCGATAAGTATGATCGCCGTTGAAAGGACAAAGTTAACATGTGGTCTTTATTTAACCGATTCCTTGGAATAATTTATCTACTTGGAATTTCTAAAAAGATTGATTCTGTTTTTGATATTAAATTAAATAAGATACAACTGTGAAATTGTTATAGGAATTTTAGTACGTTAATATTTCACTTTTCGCGAGGAACCTCGGAAAAGTTAATAGTATGATATTCTTAATGTATTTCTGTTTTATTTCGATGCTAAGTTTCTTTTTGTCTTTTAATTATTGGAGATTAAATATACTCCAATTTTATACACTCGAAATATTTATGGTCTTTTTACAATTTTCAGAAGCTCTCCAAAGAAATTCCTGTATGCGAGTATTAACAAATAATAAAATTCTGGTGAAAGAAAAATAAGAAATAAATGTGTCGATGTCATTTGATATACAGTTTTCTTCCAGTTCATTTGCATTGTATTATATTTGATTTTTTTTATTCAGTTCTATTTAAATTAATTAATAAGTTATACGTTTCATTCCTTTTTTTAAATCTATTCATTTAATCGATAGGTTTGCCAGAAATATTTTGTTTACCTAAAAATGTTCAAGAAATATTTCAGTTCTTTTTTTTATTACATGTTTTACTCATTTTCAACTGCACCCATGAATTTTATATATATGTAAGAAAAAAGTTTTATTGTCTATTTAAAATAATGTAAAATATTTAGAAAGAATGAAAACAGATCAGTTATCAGAATAATTTCTATTATTGTCGACAATCTTTTGCCATTTTTCTGACAGTTTACAAATACCATCGAGAATATTTTAATTTAAGTGGCTGTACTAATTATGTGATATCAGTAGAAAAGAGTTAATCCCTACACCTTATATATATATATAAAATAAAATAAAACTGCGAACATAGAGTGAACCGGCTAGAAATTGCGGAAATATCACGGACCCGAAAGTGTTGAAATTAAACAAGAACCTACAACCTATCTCAACACACAATCTCTAAAAAAAATAAAAAGGTGAACGAAATCATAAAATAAGATCTTCAATTCCTCCACGATAATATCCAACAGCAGAACAATTTAAAACTTATTCCACTCTCTGTTCAAAGAAGATAGCATCAAAAGAGCCGTAGGAAGAAGGTGTGCGCGATATTTCCTCTCCGATTTCCTCCCCGCGGTAAAAACAAAAGCCAAGTCTTTCTCTCTGTCGGCGATAATTACCCGGCGAAATTGAATCGCGCCGCGCGAAACCCGAATCTCCCCGATAAACTATCGTGCAAATGAATCCACGTGAACAATCATCACATAATCATGTTTCAACGGAAAGAAGAAGCCAACAACAAACTCTGTTACACGCGACTAGATGCGATAACGACGGTTTTGTTTCGTCAGAGATCTAAAGGGGTTGATGCGTTTCACACAGCCCACATGATGGAATCTCCACGAGATTAAACGTGACGCAGTGAAATCAACGGGACGAAATTAATCGTCGCGAACGATCGCATTCGAACGCAGACAGTCCCTTGGATAAATTTTCCGTTCTGGTCTGTTTGCCTGCTGGCATGTGGGCATTATCTTTACGACCTCCTCGCGGTGGAGGAGACGCGCAAAGGACGAACGCATGCGCGATACGCGGCCCCCGGAACACGATGAACACCGAAACCGGAGAACCTGTTATCAAAGAAACGGTGGCTGCCGAGCCGGGCCAATTATCATCCGGTCGACTCGAAACTCCTTTCGTCTGATCTTGGACGCGCGAGCTGCAACGCCCTTAATTTCTCACTGAGGAGAATACGTTCGAATAAACGCTGCCACCTCTATTGCCTTTGGACGATTATCGGGATTGAAATCCACCGATTGGCTGAGAGTGAAAGTGACGGGTAATTGAAACGAATGATGATCGAGGATCGGAGAACACTCGAGAATGGGAATCTGAGAGAATTTTCTGAAGGATCTTGGTGATTTTCGTAGTGGATTTCTTGAATCTTTCAGTGTGAATTTCTGAAGATTTCACACTACGATGTGAAAATATTAATTGTTAAGTGACAGTGACGAGTGGAATAATTTGAAATCGTTGACTTTTATTAGACCAGCTGACTATTTCAATGAAATCAAGTTTCGGTATTCTGTTAGATTCCATAACGATCTTAACTCGTTTTAAAGTGTACTTAATCTACGTCGACCATGAGAAAACAGTTTCGCAAGGGATCATCACGGTTTAACGTGCAAATCAACGGATTCAACGTCAGGCTTTAACAATTTCAAGAGAAAAACGTGTTGGAATAATAAAGCTATTCTTGGATGAGGTAGCCTGGTAACAGATAATGATATCGCGTAGAGGAATCTGGAACTGCCAGGTCGTCATGGTGTTTCAATGTCTCAAAGTGTAACGTCTGCAGCTGTGGCAGAACGAAATGGTTATTTATTCGTTTTCCCTTGGTTGCCCCTCCTGTTGGAAATCAAGGCAAAAGAGGAGAGCGGGAACTTTGGTAAATTGTAGTAATCGCGTCGCTGTCGGCTTTTAACCACCGGTTACACACGAAAAGTCAGCGCGATTTATCTCGCGAGTCACGCTTCAAGATCGAACAGAACATTAATTAGAACGTTCCTTTTTTCTTCTTTCCTGCTTTTCAATGGTCTATTTAAAACGTGATTACTGAACACAGGATTTTCTTTGTATTTTTGGAAAAAATTTGAAGAAGAAACAGGAATTTTCGATGGTTAAGAGCTTCGAATGGAAATTTTACACTAATTGAAAAAGAAAGCTGAGTGCTTTTGATTAATTTTGATGATAAATCGAAGCACAAAGAGAATTCAGAACTCTCGTCTTCTATTTGCATCGTTTCGCAGCAATCAATTATTAAAATCTGATTAATCTCTTGATGAGAGGAATTTATGCGATACAGTGTGCCTCTTTGATATTATGCACAAAAATAATAGAATGAAAATTACGACGTTGAGTTTTTCAAACTACAAGATTAATCCAGGCTTGAAAGGATTCAATTTTCGAAGAAAATAATGTGAAAGTCACGTTTATTCTCGAAGAGTATCAAAGTGTATCGTCTGTTCAACGATTTCCCCGAAGGAGATCTATAAGCAATTAAAAGGAGAAGATTCGAGTATCGTCGAAAGTCGATTAGATCGCGTCGTTCCTCGAAGCGAAGCATTCGATGCAAGAAACTCATGTTCTTTAATGTTAGATCTCTGAAATGTCTATCACGGAGTCAGTGACTTCTGGAGTACACTTTTAAGGACGACGAAAGAAGAGGAGTGTTTACGCCCTTGGACGCCAGTTAGATCCTTCAAACATCGATCACGTAGCATCTTCACAGTGATTTTAAGGACGATTCGAGGGAAAGATGCCTAGCTTCTTTAAATCTTAAGTAGGCAATCATGGACTTGAAGTTCTTTTGTGTAGCTTTCAAGTATTGTGTCCCTTTAAATGTCGATCACATGATTCATGCTTCTCTCGGAACATTGTTGCTGAACGATTGAGAAGAAAGTCATCTCAGAGTACAGCGAGAAAGAAAGGAAATTTCTGAAGTTCTATAGGAAACTTCAGGAAATTTCAGAAAGTTGCAATTTTCAAGATCAAGTTCTCTGAATATCGATTATTTATTAGGTAATCATTTTTGAAATAAAAAATCTGAAATCTCAAATAAGAAATTGAAATCCTTGAAATCTCTAAAATCTCTAAAAAAGAAAATTCTGAAAAATCCTTTTGACATAATCGACAGACAGACATTTAGAACGTCAAAGACATCGAATTAAAATCAATTACATCGATCGCAAGAAAGAAGTTCCTTCGAATTCCGCTCACGTATGGACCGAAAGACTTCTGCCACGATTCCAGACACGCTTCAAAGAAACTAACCGTCATTATCAAATACCAAGTGTCTCCGTCTTTAGAGCCACAGCTTCATCGAAGAGCAACGTCTACCGAAAAATCGTTGCCTCGATCTTGGCGAAGATTCTTTCGCTTCGTCGTTTTTATCGGCTATCTCGATGATTTATGAAATTGCACCAGAACGGTACTAATTACTCAGCCGTGTGATATATAGCTGAACAATTCGAAGGAAGTTTTTATTGGATATTGGTGGATCTTCTCGATCGCGACCGGTTGCTAGTTTTTCAGTAGACACGATGAGAAACTTCAACTTTTGCCGAGCCTAACTCTGCGCAGCTATGAGGGAGTTCAGACGTTTATTACTCGGGTAAGTTCTCTTCCTAATGGCTAATCGATGCTTTCCTGAAAATACTTCATCGATAATTTAATTACGCAGCGGAGTTCTTGCGTACGTAGCTGTTAGTTCAATAATTCAGCTGGCGTAGCGGGATTAAGCGTAATTGCAAGCTGAACGAGCGGTTTCGCGGTTGCTCGAAGAAATGTTGCTTCTGCCTCATTGCTGAGACTCGTTGGGAACTATGGACGAGATAATCGATCTTGTTCAAGGGAATTTCTGCGAGAGGTTTTGTTGCTGCGCGGTTATATTGTGGAAATTCGTTAAAAATTTATTTATTTATTTATTTAGAGGTAGATATCTGCTATAGTATTACGAATTGAAAGGAGAAAGGTGATAAAATATATTGCAGACAGTAGAATAAGAAAAGAAGCAAAGGGACTTAAGCCTCTATAACTCTGTGTGACTTGAAACTTGCGTGTCCATTTATCTATATTTTATAGGTCCCATTTTAATTGTTTATTGCTGCATCATCAATATTCTCATAATAATTATTAATTCTTGCTTTCCAATATTTTTAAACATGTAAAATTATAATCTTCTCAAACGAAAAAAAAAAATCGGTTTATAGAGGGTTGAAAGAGAATAGGAAGAACCAGGATGTTGAAAGACCAGATTCTAACTTAAAGTTTAAGAAACGATAATTACAATATCGAAAAAATAAGAAAGAAAGAAGAGAGTAGATACTAAATAACAAAATTGTTGTTAATAATGGTAAATCATAAAATAAAAATACAAACTACAATAAGAGTGTTTTAAGTCGCAACGTTCTAAGTAGCAAAAAAGTAAAATTTTCAGGAGAAACGAAAAACTATTGACTTAGAAGATTTATTGGTACAAAATATTTTAAAAACGATAATGCGAATTTTTATGCGTAAAAAAAAATGTAAAAGTGAAAAATTGCACAGAATATAGGTAATATGAAAAAGTATACAAAATATTCAAATTACAGTGCTTTTTATAATACCTGGTTGGTGTAAAAAATAATTTTCTATCGAAATTGCACTTTTTTTTTACTATACTCTCAAAAATCTGAATTTGCACAAAAATTCTCATACTGAATTTCCAACAATTCACAACGAAAATCACTCACAAAGTTGTAGCATGAAATCGAAATAAAGCGTTAATTACGAGATCCCACGAGTTCATTGAACTCGCATACCTAATACCGTGTTAATTATCAAATTTAATTGAAACGCGAAATTGTACGTTGCAAAGCTGTTGAAAACAGGGTAAGAAGGATAAAAGCGGGTTTTATTAAGGAAACGTGAGGCATCAAGGACCGGACAGCTTCCAGGTGGAAGGGAATTGAAATTGAAACTGCGAGTGGCTCGTTGCGGTGTATAAATTCTCACAGTGTTTCCACGGGTTCTCACGATCTTTCTTTAATTTCGTTCGCCGTGGTATCGCGTGGCGGCCCTTAAAAATCACGTATTTCCGTGGGCAGGGGGCGACTTTTTTTCTCTGACAGAGGCTTCGCGAGTGTCGGAACGAAACGTGAAGGTGCAAAAGTAAGAGAAAGGAGGACAGAGAGTGCTCGTTTCGCCGTCTGCGAACCTGGTCCTCTTCGTAACGTCCCCTCCCTCTTTTCGTTCCTTTCTCACTTGGTCCCCAGCACTCCTCGAAGCCCGGTGTAACAATGGCTGCCCTCTAATTATCGAAAGGCCGCGGCACTTTAAAGAGATCCCGGGAGAGCCCATCACCCGGGACTCCGTTTCGTTCGCTCCTTAAAATTTCTTCTCTTTCCTCCTCTCTCCTCCTTCTTCCTCTCTGCACCACCGTCCTCCTCATCATCCCCAGTGAATGTTCATTCTTCTCATTCTGGTGTACGAGAGAAGGAAGAGGAAGACAGCAACAAAAACACGTGATCACGCTTCATGGAAAATTGGTTTCGCTTCCCGCGAGGGCTCCTGCCGCACTGATGGACCTCTGCGAGAATTACTCAGCTCCTACGCGAATGGAAGCTGGAAAAAGGGACGTGTGTTGTATTTTTTTGAGGTGGAAATTGGAGATCAGAGTGGACATTAGTGGAGTATATTTGATAGTTGCTGAGTTTGATTAGGATTTGTGTAATTCTACACATTTCTTTTTTGTCATGAGGTAGTCGCTTATTAATGTTTAAGATCTGAAGGAAAGAATTGCTACGCTTCCAACGAGAATGAAAGCTGGGGAAAGGGCTGTATAATATTCTTTTGAAATTGGAAATTAGGTATTATTTAACAAAGTGAAATAACTGGAAGCCTTGATTTGGAGTTTAAGTTGACATTAAATTATTTTAATACAAATTAAGAGCTTAATTTGGAGTTTAAATGTAGATTAGTTGGACTATGCGTAATTTTATTAAGTGTTTCAAAATTAATTAGTAGGAGAATGGTGTTTCTATATTTTTGCAATTGTGGTATGCAATTTCAACCTGTAACAGAAATGTTAGAAATCTAGGAAACAGTCTTTCCTCAAATCTGAAGTAGAAGAAAGGATAAAAATCTGCTTTCCTCTGATTATTTACTAAAAAGTGATTTCTATTTTAAGTGAATCCTACAAAACGACAGATTTTCCGTTATTTACAAAGTAATTTGAACTAGACATATCGATCACTGAAATACGCAATGTCTTCAACTTGGAGAATTGTAGTTAATATAAAGAAACCTGATGAACAGCCATTAATTTTAGAGAAGCCCATTTAAACTGCTGACAGATAACAGAATAGAACCTTCAGACCTGGATTACCTGCGAACGAAATGTTTTCCCAAGAAAATACTGGCACTTAAATAAATTGTAGGGTCGGCTGGTTCCATTGGCCCGATTATAAGTGCCACTAATTTCGAATGGCACCTGCGTATCTCGCTTCTGAAGGATAAATAAGATTACGGGATGCGATACTCCTAATTACATAGACTGTTCATGGATATAGTGGAACATTTCGATCTTCTGTTTAAAAAGAAAGCCGTAGAAAAATTTGATAACGTTCAATTTTGAAGAATTATGTGTTATGATATTTTATTATCCACGTATTTTTCTCATACTTACATTAACTCATGAAAAAAAAATTAATATCCTCTATTTTCATTTCCATAGAGTACTTTAAGTAATTTTATTAAACTCTCTGCACTATAGTAATGCAAAACATAATGTTTCGTTGCTTCACTAATTTTTTCATATTTCCGACATGATCCATCAGAAAAATTTAAAATTATTTTCGTTTTACCAAGACACTTGCAAAACTAAGTTATTTTACTCACTTTTTAAGCAACATAATTTCTGTCATACAATTAAGAAAATATTATTACGAAAATGACACTTTAATCCTTTCACCAAGTCGTAAAAACATTCAAGGAACATTTTCTTTCGGAGAAAATCAAATCTCAATTTTCCAGTTTCAAATTTTCCATTTTACAGTTTCTCGAAATGTGAGTTACGGAACGAGGCATTCCACGAGGCTAGGATTAAACGATTAACTGTCTGTATACTACGATAAAGTCTTCTGTCGGCAGATCAAGACGTTGGCTTCCGGTTAGTCGCCGGTCCGTTCGTAGAAGGGAGAAAAGCCACGCCGATAAAGAGAAAATAGCGGTTCCTGGACGGAGAACACGTTCGAATGGGCGTAACCCAAGCGAGCCTCGGTTGGACCTGTTGCTCATTGCTTCCTATTAAATACTCGTACGACCCACGCTGGAAAGGAGTTGGTTTTGCCGTGTTAGCAGCCAATGACTAACGGTGCGCCGAGGCACCAGGCTCTCTTTCATCCTGCGTTTCTTCTTTCTCTTTCTCTTTCTGTTTGCGCATGTGTGCGCATGTGTATCGTTTCTGCGCTACCACCTCGATGGAAGTTATAGTCGCGCGACCGGATGTTCATTGATACCATCGGCGACGATCACATTTCCGGGTGAATCGCGCGCTAAGTTCGCTCTCTCGTCGATTTCCGATGTACCGTCTTTGGAAGTTTATTAAGAGAGAAATTTTCTTGGAAAGAAGTGATTATTGTTGTGCAAATACTTATTTAATAGTTAGATCATTTCATTTATGAAGTTTGTCGTTTTATTCGTCGAAAGAATCGATTTAAATAATATTCTTATTATTGGATTTAGTGTTTGTTTAAATTGTCCTCATTTTTGCAATAATTTTAAATATACTGGCTTGACATCTTTTTTTAATGCTTCTAATGAAACTTTGACATATTATTTGTTATAAATAATTTGTAATCATTCCTCATACTTAAGTATAGGGTCATTCAAATACCACGCCTAGATGTATGTATTGTATAATATTTATAAGTTATGTCTTTTCAAATGATATAAGCAGTTTTATGTTAGTAGAAAGTGGTACAATCTTAAGCATGGGTAACACATTTACGTTATTCAAACTTATTGTAAAAATGAGCCATTATTTTCGAGCAAAATTTCGTTTAGCCATGGAACTTATTTTACAATGGGTGGATTCGTTAATAAGCAAAATTGTCGTATTTGGGATAATGAAAGTTCTCGAGTTATTCATGAAAAATCTTTACGCCCACAAAAAATCATCAAAAAATGTAGGTAAAATTTTAGTTTCATTGAGGTTTCAAAAATTTCTCGTAATATTTCGGAGTAGCTTAAACGCTTTCTAGAAAACTATTATAAATATATTTCTACGTTGTACAAAAATTGTACAAACAAGCTTGTGCACAATGTTTTCGATTGCATTATTAATAACCTTGTCAGATAATAAAGTCGAACGTAAGCGATGTCAAATATCGAATAAATAATAGAACAAACAATATTTGTGGTACACGTGATAAATGTACCGCTAAAAAGATGTTATAAAAGTGTGTTTATATATACACGCATAATGTTCATAATAACATATATATAGAAATGTTACTTCCTCCTATTCTTTGATAAAAAAAAAAAATGTACACATAATTATTTCAACATTATATGCATTTTCAAATTTTCCTTAAATAAAACAAACAAATATGTATATACAAATCCAAGTTTCCATTTTCTTTTAAAAAACGAGTCACTTTGACGCCTTCGGTAGAAATAAGTATTTCTAGTAAGTAAATCATCGACAGATTTAGTGTTAAATCATCGTCATTTCTTAAAATGTTCCACAACAAAATTGAAACATTTCAAAAGCAAGAGATAATCTTTTCACTTATCCTATCTTCTTAACAAACACGAGTAAGGGTTAAAGAACGAAACGGTTCTGTCTCGATCCACTTTCTCCCAATTAAGCAGTTAGTAATTAGCTCAAATTACCAGTTCGATTTAAGCTTTGTTCGTGATCCTTTCACCTCGAAAGGGATCGCGATTCGGTGGGCCGCGAGTGATTCGTCCTAAACATCGTGTATAAACACGTTTTCTTCAGAGTGTTGAGGAGCCCCAGGGGACTGTGGGCCAGATCTTTTATATCAGGACGCAACAATGCCGTTACGAGGCTGAAACTGGCTAACCCGTGTAGCGGCCATTGTGTCGGCGAAACATCTGCTCGAAATACAAACCGCTAATAGAAACGCGGAGAAAGGAATCGCCGGAGGAATGTTGGCCGATGGAAGAAGCTGCCGAGAAAGGGAAACCATCTAGGGGTGGGGTAACATCGAAATTGTGTGAAAAGACAGGCATAATAGAGAAACAAGGGTAGAATTCGTATGACACGCGATACTACCCGAACGGCTACAAAGGCATCCAGCTCCTTTTCACTTCGTTTTTTCCTTTCGCTTTTTTTCCGTCTTGAGTCGCAACCACCTTTCGTGGATGCAATAAAGTGGGTTAAAAAAAGAATCGAGGATGCTAGTTTGAAAAATAGAGAATCCGGTCATTTTTAAGGGGAAGACAGATTGGAGCTTTCCTTTTCCTGAAGATTTGGTAATATTGTAATATTTTTTCTGTTATTCCACTAGTATTGTGTGTGATATCTCTTTAGGAGTTTTTGCGTGATCAGATGATATGAAATAAACAGATGGAATTATAACTTTTGTTAAAAAATAGATTTCAAATTTGATATACCTCATGGGAAAAATTTACTATTTATTTTGATACTTTCTCAGAATTTCTATTTTAGCTATTTTACACAATTAGTAATATATTGAATTTCAGCGCTTGTTCTCTTTAGAATTTACATCTGTAATATTGCTAAGAAAATGATTGAAAAATAGAAGTTGTAATTAAAAATTGTTCCAACGTGTTCCTAAATTTGGCAATGAAAAATACAATGCGGAAGAAACATCAAAACACTCTTTGAAAAGTACATGGTTCACATCTGGTAGTTTTCAACAGTGTTAACTACACTTCACGCTTATAAAATTTGCATCATAATGCTATCGTATAATCTCTGTCCTCGTTGAATGTCTATTTTCAAATGCGGGATGGATCCCCTTCCGACTAGGAAACGAACAATGTTAATGTGTCTACTATATTCATCTCGAACAAAAATGTACACTATAATAGAACGTTATATAGTAAAGATTTATTGTGAAGGATGCTCCTCTTTTATTCAAACTTCAAATAAATATCTGAATATTAAGGATTGCAAAATTAACGTGACACAATTTCCTTTTCACCTGAGATACCAACCAGGTACAAAAATATCAATTACCCTTTAATCGAGGGTGACCCGAATTTTCATAGGCGAAATTAAGTACAATTTCTCTGTGGCAAGCATAATCCTCTAAAATTCGCTATATTGAATTTTCATAGGTGAAATTAAGTGCAATTTGTCTATCCCCCAAAATTCGCTATATTGAATTCTCATAGGCGAAATTACATTCACTCGCCCTATTTCTTAAAATTTGCTATATTGAATTTTCATAGGGGAAACTAAGTATAATTTTTCTATTTTATTAAATTCGCCATATTGAACTTTCACAAGCGAGATTAGATTCATTCGCCCTATTTCCTAAAATTTGCCATATTGAATTTTCATAGGCGAAACTGAGTACAATTTCTCTATTTTTTAATATTCGCCATATTAAATTTTCATAGGCAATATTAAGTGCAATTTCCCTATTTCTTAAAATTCGCAATATTGAACTTTCATGGGTAGAATTAGGTGCAATTTCCCTATCTCTTAAAATTCGCCGTATTGAATTTTCATATGCGAAATTAAATACACTTTCCCTGTCACCTAAAGATTCGTCACGAAACCTACTCAATGATATCCAACAAAAGCGTCAAACAGCAATAAAAATCAGCCGCAACAAAACCATCATTAAAAACCTGAACATTCTTGAACGTCGTTTGAACAATGATTCGAAACGACGCGAAATTCCGTCGGTTTTGTTCCGCCGATTAAATCACCGCTCTGCTCGGTTTACCTCACACGTGCCGGAATAAAGGCGCTGTCATATCCGCTGGTTGTGTCGGTGAACAACGCATTCCGGCTTAATTCCGCGACGCGAACAATGCGGCAGCAACGTCGTAAAGCCCTGGTATCTCTCGAATCATCGGTTCGTAACGACTCGCAATCGTCGCGCATAACAAGCCTATATTCATCTCACCGATCTCCCCTTAATATTTAACACGATCGTACCACACGTGATATAGGGTGTTCGCGACACGTTCGATCTTTGCTTGGAATAAATATCACGACGTTCGAGTAGAACGAAACGTCGTGTTTTCACCTGTATTCGAATCAAACCTCAGCGGAATTTTAACGATCTTCTGTCCGTCGAGATGTATCATAATCATAAAAGACGAAAGGAGAATAATGGACTTCGAATTTAAAGGCGTCAGAGCGACGGAATTAGAGACAGCGAAATAACTTATTTAAGGGAGTGCCACGGGACCCTGAAACCAGCCGAGACTCGTAAACGCAACGGCGTCCTTCTTTCCTCGCCTTCTACCTGACCGCTTTTATTTCGTCCCTCTGTAGAAGCGAGTAGATAGAGCTTAAGGACTTAAGAACTGTAGATTTTATAGAAGCGTGGTGGAATAGGTGGGACACGGTTCCGTTGTGGATGGGGCAAAGTGGTTTTGATAAAGAGCTGTTTGAATGATGGGGTGATGGAACGCGAGGGGAAGATTCGAAAGTTTCGCTGTTGCATTGTGGTTTACGGTTATTTCTTTTTTCACATTTCCTTCGCAATCTTTCGCATATAAATTTGTAACAATTTTGTTTCGATGTTTGTTTGGTTTTATTCGAAGTGTTTTACCTTGAAGGTTTTCGATCTGCTACGGAGGAAGATCGTTCGAGGTGCTTGTTTATTAAACGTCAGGGGAAGAGTCGAAACACTATGATCAAGTGTCGATGACTAGATAATCATAGAGCCAGGGAATGATGGTTAATGATCTGTGTATAACTTGTTTGAGCAACATTGTGGAGCGTAGCTAATCGCAATTCTCTTCTCTTTGGTGTCTGCGTTTGAATTTTATGTTGCTTGCAGATGTTCGGTTTGTTTTATTTTGTATTATGAATTTTTCGTTGAAAAAAATATTTTTTATTCCTTAAATATTGTGTGGAACTATTCAAATGAGTATTCTACTTTTGTATTTATAAATAATTGGATATTTACTACAGTGAAAAATAATTCGAATATACAAAATACTTATTAAATTAACTTTTTAATAATATTTCAACTTGGAGATAATATAATTCAATCTTCTTTTATTAGAAAATATTAAATATTAATTTCGTTTTGCAAATATATGAAGTACGCATTTTATTTTTACATTTATAAATAATTGAATATTTTCTGAATATATAATGAATTTATTAAAGACACTTCTTAATAATATTTCAGTCACAAGTTATTTCTATTTCCAATTCACGCATAATTTTTTACCCGTTAGATACCTCAACATCACCACTAGTCACAAAAGGGAACGAATCGCCAGATGTTACTGAACCGTCACGATCAGCCTTCAATGGTTTGTTTTACAACATCCCTGACGGGCTGCCTCGAAAATTTGTGAATGGGCCACGCGTTTATGCGCGCGCTAATCCTCGTGACAGCATTATTACGCGAACTTCTCCATAAAGCAGCGGGCACAGGCTCGCGGTATAAATAACGCGATATCATAAAGCTAATGACGTCCCATTAAAGCGTCGCCGCGCGAAATCTCCGCTCTCGAAATTCACGGTGGGCTGTAAACATTTTTACGATGGCCGTGTGGAAAGGGGTGGAACGTGGTGGGAGTGGAAGGAGAAGAAGAGGTTGCTGGAGGATCGAGGCGACGACGTGCACGCGTGCGACCATAAAATGGGAAATCTACAATGAGCTCACATTGTACGCGAGGGAACGTCTTCTCGCGTCCTCTGCAAGCAGTTAGAGGTTGCGCAACAACCCACTTCCGGTTTCGAAATCTCGAACGTACTGAGACGTCTTATCACGCGAAACGATAACACTCTCACGGAATCGTTTCTGGCTGTTAACTTGGCAAATATATTCTCCCCTCTTTGCATTACGTTTCCTGATTATTGCAGAAAATTGTGACAATGATACTACGTTTGGAGCATTATGGAGTTTTATGTCGGTTTTTGTGGTTGATAGATTTTAGATTATATGTTGAAATTTATTTTGTAGTTGTCTGTATACGTACTGCATATTAGAAAGTCTTTTTAATCAATTTTCAACACAATTAGTAAAAGTGAAAGATTAATTTTTCGTTTTAAATTTATAGTAGAATGTGAAGGTTTTTGAAAAATTATTTGGAGGATCTTTTAGATTAAATTGACACTTATATTAGAATAAAAATAGAACTTAATATAAAAAAGACACTTGTATTAGAAAATAGTTGTAAAATACTGTTTAGTAATTACTCAATTATTTTTTGAAAATATATATCTTCTCAGACGACAAAGTCATTTGGAAAATATTATTTTTCGAATATAATTGAATAATCGAAAATCTTTTTGGAAAGTGTCACACTTTATTGCTGAATATTTATTATATATAAATGACAATAGCAAAATATATAGAAAATGGTTTTTTCTGTAACTTCACTATTTCAGCGACTCTTCAATTTTCCATAAAATTTCAAACTTCATTCTACTCCATAGCAATTTTTAAAGAAACGGACGCTCAACTGTTACGTTAATTTTATCTTATGCTTACAGAGAAAGTACAAGAAACTCGTGTTTCAGTAACATTCGTTGTTGCTTTAACAAAAAAAAGTATCAAGCAAGAAAAAAGCAAAGAATATACGATTAACCTGCATTGTTGGAAAATGAAGACGTATTCATGGGATTGAATACACTTCCCTCGAAAACGAGATTCCGTACAAAAGAATCTCACCGTATATTTTTTTAGTTATCTTTCTTGTTTTTTTTTTCTTTTCATTTTTGCAAGCAGAATTGTCTGGCACTTGGTCGTTGCACCATCTATTACGGGATATCCTGTATAAGCCAGCCGAGTGTCTGAAGCGACAGGCTGTGCAGCCAGACATGATTCCTGCCGTTTGTTCGAGTCATTCCAATAAAATGATGGAATAGCTCTGATCGCGACGCCCTCCACGTAGCCGATCTGCATTGTGCTAGCAATCAAATCTGTGAATAGCCGGATAAAATTCAATTTCTCCCTTCTGTCGCGACTGATTATCGACAAATTTCACGCATCCATTGCCAAGGATACTTCACCGACCCATTTCGATCCAGTCATTTAGATTGTAAAGGTAAATCGTGCAACTGGTTTATAATACTGCACTCAATGTATTCAGGTATAAATTTCATCAATTGAAATTTAAATCTCACGAGTTATGATAAACTCGTGCAATTTGTAGTTCGTATATTTCAATTTCAATATATGACACTTAGAATTACTGGTGCATGTTTCAATAATAAGTAATTAACTTTAATTAAACTATGTTTGTAAATCTAACAATTTTCACAATTTCGCGTAATTTTGACGGATAGTCATAGCACATTCAATGATTATTCCCTCGAAAATACGCGCGTGTACTATTTACGAAATGGAACCCCTTAAAGCTGAAAACATATGGTGGCTACAATTACCATTTAATGATATACAATTAATGAAATTCAGTTGAGGGTCTGTGGTACTTATTGTACGCTTGATTCCTCGAAAATCGAAGGGAGCCTTTCTGTCCTTTTCCGGAATAAAAATCCTCCCCGTGCATTTTCCACGCGGTACGTGTATTCACGCGTTTCTTGGCGTGTCGCGCGGTCATAAGGGTTAGAAAATTGCCGACACTAGCTAATTTCACAATGCCGTGGCAAACCACATACGAAGCTTCCCTGACTGTCGAGCATAAAAATGTTGCCATTGTCACCCTTCGTTTCTCCTCGTTCCACGATCGAGTAAAACGAACGCGTTATCGTTGATGTTTCCTTCTTGTAAATTCGAAAGATTCCATGGAAGTAGATGTACGCCAGATCGTGTTTTATATCAATACAAAGGGTGAGATGAATTATGAAAATGCGTTCCAGAAAAAGGGGGAGTGGATTCAGAGATTGTCTGGAAATGAACGTTATTAAGAAAGTATATATATATTTTTTATGGCTATTGGGGTTTTGTTAATGTGTTAAGTTCCGTGGAATTTACGAGAGTTTCGATGTTAAAATTCTAGAAGAAATGTAGTGTACGAGTAATAATTTTTCTTGACGGCTCGTAAAGAGAATAGAAACTATTAAAACGTAGAGATCTTCGATCTTTTTGTTTTTCTTTTTCATTTTTTGCTTTCTTAACACCTTTCACGATAGTAAATTCATCGAGCTTTCGATTTTTCCACGTTTATTAGTTGAATCCTAAAAAACCATGAAAAGATAAGAGAGGACATTAAATGCACGCTTACTTCGCCGAACTAGCGAGCTCGTGGAAATGATTCTACAGTCGTTTTCTGCCCGAGAGATCGGTTGATAAATGAACGGGCGTTCACCAGGGTGAAGAAGAATTTCGTAATTGTAATAGGCAACGAGCCAGCGTTTTACGAGCGCCACGGACGAGCGCTCGGTTAGCCGCGAAAAAACCTTCGGCTAAGATTACGCCCTGTGGAAAAAATTTATTATACTCGAACTGGATCGCTATTACTTAAGTGAGATTTTATTGCCGAGCGCGTTCGAACGCGTATCGGCGAGCTCAATCAAATTACGCTGAACAGCGTGACGTAAATCTTCTTCATCGGTCGTTCAAATCACCTGTGTTTCCCTCGCGGATACTAGGCGCCTTTAAAGCCCTTCTATCTACGATTTCATTGCCGATTTATCGTCGCGTGTGCAAATAAACGCGACTATGATAGTGATCTAACGAAAGGTCGAAAGATTTGAAAAAATTCATTCTGCCAATTTAATTTGTTTTGCATTGATTTACAGCAACGTGAAACTATTTTTGCGAAATAGTCGAAAATTGAGGAGAATTTAATAATACACCGAGTGGAAAAAATCTGAAAACTTGATAATTTAAATTGTTTTTCTAAAATTTTTTGTTTATTAAAATAATTCCCACCGTTGTCCATCTTTCAATCTTCAAAAATTGAAGGAATTTACACAGTTCTCTTTGATAGTATTGGGTCAAATGATTGATCACCACGGTCGTTAGCTCGGTGTTTATTAATTCGATATCACTCGAAAGTTCTTTCGTTCTACGATCTCCTTTTCGCAGATAGAAATTGGATAATCCGTTAACGAGCAGTTTATTGCTACGAGAATTTGTGAGAACGTAATGTGACCTCTATACGTAGAGAAAGTCTCGTTAGAAGAATCTCGAAAGAGGTTAAGAACGATTACAAAAAATTCTCCCGAAAGTGAATCGTTCTAAAAATCTAAGAACTGTGATATTCGAAAATTAATGAAATCATCGTCTATGTTAACCCACGATGAACCAACCCACTTGAACAAGAAAGCAACTCATTTACAATAGAATCACATAAACTATCTTAACGCCGATTCCAGCACACACTTTGCGGCTAGACACGAAATTAACAAATGTCTGCCTATTCAGTAATAAACATTTCCTGACACGTGAAATATCACTGCTCTCAGAATTCCTATAAGAAGAGCAATAACTCAGCCTCGAATGGGCAAGTTCTTAGATTCATAATCCTACGGGTTGAACTTCCAATCTCGTCCGAGGGATAACGTTCTTTTTCCCTTCGTTCAAACTGGTCGATCTTAGGCTAATTCACCGTTCGAGGGTTAATAGTAGGCAATTTTGGTTGCTGTTAATCATTCGTCGTTTTTCATCGTACTAAGAAAATATACGACGCGTTGATATTGGTTAAGATCTTATTCACCGATCCTCGAGAGTAGCCGGATCGCGTAGAGATCCAAGCGAATAGACTAAGAACGACTTTTCAGCTACGCGGACGTTCACTGTCCAGGATCGAGAGTCCTGGGGCACACCCCTCGTACATCACGTCGAACGAGTAGATCGGCCGATCCACCCACGAAATGAATCACGGCCGTCTACAGATACGATCGAAAATTCACGCTCATTCTGACTGTTGCACAACTCGCGTTCTATGCACGAGTTAAATTCGAGACGTGTAGGGGGTGGAAAAATCCCAACTGGTGACATAATCTGTTGGAAGTGTGCTCGACGTGATATTTCTAAGTACTCGTGAGCTGTGTTATACCGAAAGGATATTATTAGATGTATAAATATATATAAATAGGTACATTGAAATAATTTGCATTATTTGTGGATATCCTTTTGCCAGTTTTCTCTCAGTTTGCGAATAATTCGACTTGAATGACTGTATTTGATCATGTGAACTAGAAAAGTGTTTATCTTTACACCTAATAATAAATATCTCAAGTATGAGGCATTTTTAGGGAGAGGGAAAAGTCTGTGACCTTTTTTGTGGAGGAATGTTAGAAATGAATTTGTTTTTTCAAAAAAGCAGTGAAAATTGTTTTTCTTTTCTTTTTTTGAGTGAATATTTATCTACTTTCGGAATGAAAGTATGCAGGAGAAACGTAGTCTATAATGGAAGTATTTCTTGATGTGTTTTATGGTAGTTGAACGAAATTTATGGTACTGTTTGCGGTGTTTCTTGTAGCGGTAGAATTGTACGTGCGGATTTTTAATCAGGCCTTCTTGCGCAATAATAAAGTAGTACGTAATTAAACGAGACCAGATTCCTTCATAATTGCAAAACAATTTGATCAACGGAGAACTTATATATTGCAAACGTATCTGTTAAAAAAAAAATTAACTGTATTTAGTATTACACCTTTTTATCAACGTTGCAGATTGTAAAGTAATTTTTTTCAAGTATCACACTTTCGACCATTTTTTGTTTCTTTGTTACTTCACATCCTAGAAATCGCTCAGATGAATTATTAACGATAAAAGAATAAAAGTACCAAATTCCCATACAATTTAATAGACTGTGTATTCTCAATAATTTATATCCGCGGTATATCCAACATTTTTGACAATTTACGCCTTCAATTTGTCCCGTATTCTCTCCCTTCTATCTGTGTTATGCAACAGCAACGATACACCGATACATTCACGAGGTAGAAGGAAAAAAAAGGTATCGTGTCGCAAATTCACGGTACACATCTCGAATACAGACATCCGTTAAGATTAATAAGTTCCGGCATGGTGCATTGGACAACGCCAGGCGAAATAAGTAATAAATAGCCGATAGGCGATCTAAAGCGGAACACTATATACAGGGTGTCCAGTTATTCACCATTTTCCTTAAAGGTGGTGATTAAAGGTGAAAGACAAATAGAAAAAAAAGATGTTCTATAAACATGATATTAAAAACGAATACTGAAGAAGATATAAATTTTCAAAGATTAATATAAGAAAATGACCACGATTCTCTTCTACGAAAAAGATTAAAATCCTCGTTCCACAGCGTTAAAAGTTTTATAATTTCGTATCACAAAATGAGAACATTTTTCAGCATACATATTACAAACAATAAATTTAAACTATACTATATCGTTCAATTCTGAGCACAAAGATTGAAGATTTATTTTTTTCATTTTTTTTTCAGAAAACAGTTTTTTAATGCAAAAGTGAACACTGAACTTTGTCTACGTCTTTAACCCCTTGCCCTATAATAACGAGTCACATAGGTGGTGCATATTAGGGTGAAGATGCGACAAAAGAAATTTGTATTTTTGCTCTAACTTCAATTTCAATTTAACACTGATGATTTTCAAATAATATCTTAACTTCCTTTTATTTAACACTGTATTTGAACGGTAAATATTCGAAACTAATATATGTAGCGACTAAAAAATCATACGATAAGGGGTTAATAAATCCATCAGTTCAGGTTTCGATACTGTCTGTTCACATTTCTGTTTACATCTTTGATATTTCATTGAGTAACAATTTTTGCTAGGATGTTTAGTGAATCTTCTTAATCATCTCCTTTAAGGAGGCAAGCAAATAATTGGACACAGAGTATATTTGCATTTTACACTAGAAACTCGGTGTGGCAGCGGCGACGGTGCCCTGAACGTGAACGTGCGTAAAGATAAATGGAGTCGAGCTAGGAGCACCGCGTAATTTCAATGCAGGGCTACTGATTCATTCGACATTGTATTTGTTTCCTATCTGAATAACGTGAGACTGCGAAATCGTGTTGTTTATGCGCCGTTGCTGTTCTGCGTATTGTTTCGATGCTTAAAGCTTGTTGTTTAGAACCTTTCAGCCGAGTTCCATGAAACTGCGAAATCGATTCGATCTTGTACCGGAGTTGTTCCAAGAACGTGGTTACGAATTTTTCAAGATAACCAACTTTCAAGTTTGTCTTTTCTTTTCATTTCCTCTCTCAACGGATACGCATACGTATACCTTGATCACTGATCGTTCGTTATGATATGTATATAATTGTCTCAGAGTAATTTATTCGAATTGTTTTGAATAAATTTGTCGAATGGAAAAATGTCCGGAGTAACGCGAGGAATGTAAGTTTGATTAAATCTGAACGTTTCTGAATTCAATTTCCCGTATGTATACTTAATGAGTTTTATGAAAAAGGAGAGGAATGTTTAATAGTATGGAAGGGGGAACAGCGTTTAGAAATTCATTGATCTCCAGCACAATGAATTATAACTCATTCATGCTCGGTGTCGCGGTCCCGCGGCAACATGACGTATGGCGAATGAATACCTTGTAACACTTCGTGGAATTTATCTGAATCATTCTTAGCATCATTGTTTTTAATCGTGTAGAAACTAGGCGTAAGACACAGGGAAATATATCACGTGAGCGTAGTAATTTTTCAAGACTTCCTTTCCGACTTTGCTAACGCTCGAAACACTCTTATTGCCTTGCCTCATACACAAACAATCTTATTCTGAACGCTTAATATACTGTTATTGTGATACATAGTTCAGCACGTTGTGTGTTAAAAAAATAAGTTAGTGTTTTATAAACACTTGCGATTCAAGTGAAAAATTTGCATTGAAATATGAACTTCCGAACGGCTGATATTGTATCTTCGATTCCATTTATCTTACTGATTTGCCAAGGCTCGAAACGCTTTCATTGCCTTGCTTCGGATACAAACAATCGTATAATGAACGCCTAACACATTTCAGTGTTTTCTGTTAAAAAAATAAATAAATGTTTTATAAACACTTGTGATTTGAATGAAAAATTTGCATTGAAATATGAACTTCCGAAGTGTTGACATTCTATCTTCCATAGTATTTAACTTACCAATGCGTTATATTAGAAATTATTTTTATTTGTCTAATAAAAGTTAGATATTTTGAAAGTAACGTGAACCATCGATGGTTCGAAATGTTATTCATGACAAACAGATCTTTGCAATCGAAGTTCCCTGACAGAATATTAAACAGAATTAAATTGTACATTCGCAAACGTAGAATTTTTTGAAAGAGCAACTTAAAAGAGAAATTCGTTTTTTACACGAGCATGGAATATTCTCACACGGTGCAGAATGTATTTAAGAAGATTTCTGCAAAATTTCATAAAAATCAGTATCACTTTCAACGAATTAAGATTATTTCCAGTTATGGAAATTAACTCAAATTTCACGGCTATGTAGATTGCACAAACCTTTGCCCTGAATACCACCAGTCTTACACACTCTCGAAAACTACATACTCGCAAATAGAACAAAATGATCGCCATTCTACGCTTTCGACGATCCAAATTAGAAAAGCAAGTGGATAACGTTCCTTCAGTGGTTGAACGAGACCGTGAACCGCAGAGGAAAGTTGATACCGCGGCGGAAACTAGAATACCCGGGGCGGAAAGGTCGCGGGTTGCCGATTCGGTTGCAGCAGCGGTAGCAAGAGCGAAATTGACGAGCGTGGATCCATGACGCAGTTGGCGAATATAGACATACAACGGTCGGGTTCGAGCATTGGGCAACAGGTAACTCTCAAAGTAAAGCAAAGCGAGGGTACGGCCGCGAGAAACGCCGCTGAAACAGGGACGGAACGAGAAGGAGCCTGATTAAGTGTGACAAAGAGGAGACGAGAGAGTAGCGTGGACGAGCTACGCTTGTGTATATATATGTATATATATATATATATATCTGTATATATCAAGAGGGAGGAAAGTAAGTAACAGAGCGCGATAAAGAAAGAGAGGGAGAGAGAGAGAGAGAGAAAGCCGGACGTGTAGCAGGAGGACGTAGAAGAATGAAGAAAAGAGAGAAACGGTGGACAAGGTGAAAAAGAGGGAGCAAGAGATCCCTGTTAAGTGAGAGAGAAGAAGGACAGGAGGGAGGCGGAAAGAGAGAACGGAGAGAGAAAAAGAGAGCGACGGAGGCGAGGTAGGATCGTAGAGGTAACATCGTAGAGGCTGGGACCTGATCCCAAAGGTAGGAGGACTTGGGTTGGCGAGGCCAGTCCATCGCGGGCCCTCCTCTCGACCGAACGCGCTTTACTTTCTGCCCGCTCGTTCAAATTCCCATGTGCACGCGGTGTTCCCGTCCAACTCCCCATGCCGGCTAACCCCTCAGACTTGCCGCTCGTGCTCTGCCTACCTTTCCAACCCACGGTGTTGTCCTCAATGACGAGCTACTGCTGCTGTTACTTTTAGTGTTGATAGTGGTGGTGGTGGTAGTGGTAGTGGTAGTGGTGGTGGTGGTGGTGGTTGGTGGTGGTGGTGGTCGTGGTGGTGGTGAAGCTTGTCACTCTGCGTGTCTGATGGTGGTGGTCGCCTTATGGTTACCTTGAACACCGGGTTGCACCGCGCACACCTTGCACAGTTACCCTCTGCTCCAGTTCCGCGTCGTTACTCGGGGCTATAGTTCCTTGCGATCACTTTCAATCGTATCTAATCGAGCTCCATAGATCGATCGTTCGTTCGTAATGGATCTTAGATGATACTCCAGTGTCTAACGTGTTACGCAAAAGAATTTCCAACGATTTATATATAAAAGGAGGGGGGAGAAAAAGAAAGAGAAAGAGAGAGAGAGGAGTCATTTTTATATTGACGTGACACCGTGTCATCGAGAAGAATCTGAAGAGCAAGGGAACGTACTTTTGACTCTCGTAACAGTTCGATCAGATTCACACGCCGTAAAGAAACGGCGCACGTATCACGGGGACATTTCGTTTCTGAACGATCTGCGATGACTAACGAGCCGTAAGATACGACTATCGAGGTGCAGCCAAACGACGAATCTCTCGGAGATAGAAAGCGACAACCCCTACACCTGTCCCGTTCAAGTGTCCAGCGAGTGGACAGGGGAAATCGATCATGAAATTTTAATTACAACGCAGATAATCTGAGGAAGGGGAAGGGGAAGATCGGATGACACGTGTCGCCTTGGAGCAGCGCAGCGTTCGCCAAGGCTGGCAGGTGAACGATGCTGTTAGTCGTCGATCGACCCTGACGCGGAGTATCGAATAAGTCTGGTTCGCGGAGGGCAACGGAATGATCCTGTTCGTTTGAAAACGCGGTTTTAAGGTGTTACCGTGGTATTCATCGTGTCCTATGGAACCAGCTGGTGACGTTCGTTCTACCGGTGCATACAAATTTCCGTGGCTGAAATAAAGCTGGGGCTGTCGGTGGAGTGCGACGCTTTTTGCGGAGCAGCTACAACATCGGTGGAAAAAACGACTGACAAAAGCGAAAGAATAAAGAGTGGGACAATAAGAACCGGTAGTAACGGGAGGGGTACTACTCTGGCTGTTTGAAAAGGAATTCCTCTTCGTTAAGTTAGCCGAACGAAGGAGCCAGAAGCGAGTAGTCGATGGGAAGGAGAAAAAGAACACGCTCAGCTAAACGTAGAAACGAGCCACGTTTCCTTCTTCATCGTCTACCACGTCTCGTGATCGTGTGCTATACGCGAGATGAACGAACGAACGATCGATCAACCTTCTACCTGTGATCCTGCGCGATCTACGGACTTTTCACGCGGCGATGATGAGCCGATCGATAAGTCCTCGGCAAGGAATCGTTAGCTGTGCCGGAACAATAAGACAATATCCTCGCGTGAGAGATTTCACGGCAATAATACGTCGCGTGAGCTGGATATCTGTGATCAGCCAGAAAGCTCAGCCGTAAAACGTTCAGTTGCCACTTTTTAATTAGTGGCCGCACGCTAATGACTTGACAGCTGCCTTCTTGCACGTCGACGTTAGACGTTAGACGTATGAACGAACGACTCGTTACCCTTTGTACAAGCTTATCTCTCGATAAGCGTCGATTTATTGTGATGAACTTTGCTATCTCGTTTGAGGAAATGTTAAAGCTGAACAACGAGATGAAATTTTTTTAAAAATGAGAATTGTAAAGCGAGAAGAAAGTTGATCGAAGAAAAGTCGTGGAATTAACGATTTCTATATAAGATTTGATGTTGGTATAGACATATCAACACGGTTCACGCGTTCTTCACGCTTAGTCACCGTTAAAGGGGAAGACACTCAAGTATTTGGCGATTGCAAACACTTACGTTGAACCAGTTAAGCGGCGCAAACACTTTTCCCTGTCTAAATGTTGGTCCTGGAGTTTAGCTGTTTCGCGCTTATCCGAAGGCTTTGTTTCGACAGCCAACACCGAGCACACACGGTGACTTTAACGAGGCTCCTCGTCGGCGGAACGGTGATTGCTGACTCGCCGGGCCGCTCGTGCTAATAAGACGATTTCGTGCATGCACGCAGGAATTCGAGCAGACGATTTCTGTCAGAGTGACATACGACCACTGCAATTATATCGTATGATAAATTCGCGAGGAAATATGTATACAGAAAGTATCAGTTGTAATCATCGAGCGAAGAATATTTAACAATTGAAGTTCTATCATCTCATGTTTAAAACTATAATTTTTATCTAGGTTAAAGATTGAATTAGTGAGAAAAGTGTGACGTTCTCTTAGATAGGATCAAAGTTTAACAAAAGCAATTTGTTAATTTTCGGACAAGATCGTGCAGATTCGTGATTAAAATGTGCGTGTGGATGTTTCTTTTTTCTCTATTTTAATAGACAGGAACGACCTTTTTCTGCTTTTAAATTGTATTCGAAAGAAAAGAAAAAAAAAAAAGATAGAACTTGGTACAGTGTTTGGCCGTGTTTAACTACGAGAGAGATTCATGCGAAAAATCGTGCAATGCCGTGCGAGAGGACCGTGAAACGCGTGTCATGCCACTGAAACGACAAACATCCGACGTGCATCCGGTCGTCTGACTGCGGAACCGTAAAACTCCGTAGCCGCGTGTGCATCCGTTTTATGAATTCAATAAACAAGGGGATTGTGATGTAAGAGATGCGTCGTGGTGACATCGCGGCAACCGCGATAGCCCTTCTGATTCTTGGGCAGATCCAGGGACCACGGCAAACGAGGTAAGATGTCTTCGTCGTTTGGAAATGTATCTTGGTCACGCAAACCCTTTGAACACTCTAGTTCACTGCTATAACTCTTCTTCGACAAGTTTGAACGTTGTAAAATGTCGGTGACACTGATTTCTTTTTCTTTTTTTTTGTAATTTTATCTCTGTGTTTAAAAATAATTTTTAAAAATTTCAACATGGATTTACTTCGTGTTTGACATTTTGTACAGATTGTTAATATTGTTCGAGTTATTAATGCTTAACTGCTTTTACGTTTTACACAACTTGCTTAACGATCTCGAATTTTTGTGGACCACTAATGATACATGATAATTTTTAGAAACAGAGTTTCTATTAGGTAAAAGTGAATACTGAGATTAAAATTTTTAATTTGACATTTCTGCAATGTGTACTAATTATGATTAAATATATAAATTTTTGCTAATATCAAAAAGCACAAAATCTATACTATCGGGACCAACCCTCAACTTTCGATTGCATTATTTCTTACAAACTTCTGCATATCGCGCAAATTATTAATTCCTCCAACCCCTACAAATTCTCAGAACTTCCTCGAGCAAATCACAAAGATAAACTACCGTCATTTCAGTAGCTTTCACGAAAGCGGCACACCTATGTATTTAATTCCCACCACTGTATAAAAGCAACAGAGATAGGAAGT